>CM038215.1:206227041-206516881 GCA_021442155.1 Cymbidium sinense
CTTGGATGACCATAACTTCAATCCAACAAGTAAAACTATTTTTCTCCCTCGTGTTGAAAAATTTCAGGTTTTAAATTTTGGTGTGTGATTTCATGCAAGATTCTTCTTTAGTGCATCAAGATCTTTTGCAAAGAGAGTTGTGCAAGCATTTGAGATGGTTCATTCCAAGGTTATTTTTAAATTGATTCAAATTTTTAAACCTTGAGTGAGATATTCTTTCTCCTAATTTCTCTCTTTAATGTTTTGTTACAAATGTTTAATTCATCATTTTGATTTAATTGGTGATCATCAACTTGATTAAAATTTTTTAATTCATAATTTTGTCTCTTAACTCAATTAGTTTCAAATTTGAGTTTTATTTCATCGAAAATAATTTTGTGATCATAAGCAAGTAAAAGCTTATTTTTCATCGTTGTGTTTAACTCAATTCTCACCATTCAAATATTAGCCTTCAAAATCTCTCTTGATTACCTCAGTGTTTCTCATTGTAATTTTATTTTGAATAATTCAAATCTACAATAATTATCTTTTTGAGAAAACTATTCAGATATCTTGTAGGAAAACATTTTATTTTGCTGAAATTTCAATTCTTTTATATTAATCATTTGTGTGCTCAAAATTATTTAGCTTTAGATTTATTTGAATGGTTCTTTGTCTCTATAGTTATTTTGAAACATTAATTGGAGTAGAATAAAATTTTATTTTTGTTGAAATTAATTTTATTTTATTGATATTTTTATTTCGTTGCAAAAACCTATGATTTGCTTAATATTATTTTATCATAGTATTATTTAAAAGTCTCATCATCCCTTGAGTCATTTGGAGCTTAGTTTTGGATTGGAATAAAAGTTTATTTTTTGTTAGAAATTAATTTGTTTGTTGGTTGTAATATAAATTACATTGCTTTATCAATATTTATCTTGTAAGAGGCTTACTGATTGCATTTGGATTGACCATTTCATTTCAACAATTATACCTTGCTTGAATAAATCCATAGCTTGCTAAAATTTAATTCTACTTATTAATGTAATTGTTTCCTACTTAAAGAAATGGTTTTTTGTGAATTAAATATTTCATACATTGTTTCATTCAAACTATTCATAATTATCTTTAAATTAAAATTGATATTTGTGGAAATTTAGTTTGTTGTATAATAAAAACTTGCTTATTCATTTCAAAATTATTTTGTTGCATTATACTATTATTTGCATTAAGCTAAATAACTTTCAAAGATTATTTTCAAAAAAATAATTATGTCATATCATATAAGAACAAGTGAGCCAATTGCTTTGTCAATTTTTTTGCAAGTTGATATTTTGTAAAGTGATCATTCTATATTGTGTGATCACCATTTCATTTGAGGTAGATTGTCAAATATTTAACTTACCCAATTATAAGAGAGTACACAGTTTTCATTGGGGTTGTACTTTCCTTGTTATAGAGAGTACGTGATTGTTGTTGGGGTAGTACTCACCACATTGCAAGAGGGTATGAAACTAATGTTAGAGTTGTACTCACCTTATTATAGAATAGTACATTTTTTAATTAGCTTTTGTTAGGTTAGTAGATTCCTAGACAAGTTAGACAGGAGTGGACATAAGCCTATTTAGAGTTTTGGAGGATCCACATAAAAATCTGTTGTCTTACTTTATTTTTCTTACTCTATAATTTTAACATAATTGTTTCTCTAATCACTAATATTTTAAAATTAGATAGGATTTTTTGGCCCCATATAAAAATAAAGGCCTTAAAATAAGTTAAGATTTCTAATGACAATCTTCCCTATCATTAGACTATCTAATTTTCTAAAATATTTGAGTAACATGTGATGCTTTTGAAATTGGAATTTGAGGAATACTAAATAAGAAAGATCAACTTATAGCTTTTTTAGTGAAAAATTAAATGAATTAATCAACAATGTTTAATATATGATGGAGAATATTATATTATTTAATTCTTGAGGTACTAGTGACACTACTTTCTACATAGAGAGTTCAATCTTAACTCAAACCATCACGGCCTCAAGTTCATAAACACCCAAAGAAAGTAAGTCATGGGCATGCTAAGTCGGTCAAGTTTTATGGGATTATTCTTTTTTATCTTAAACATAAGCATGGAATTAAGAATAATACAGATGCATTATCTAAGGTAACCTTGACCATCTTATACAGACATTTAAAGTTATGGGATTTGATTAAACTTCAAAATGAATATCTAGTTTGCCTTGACTTTCATTTGAAATAATTATATAAACCTCTAAGACTATAAAGAATATTTTCTATGATTAATGGATATTTATATAAAGAAAAACAACTATACATTCTAAAACATCACTTAGAGATTTTTTATCTAGTTACAATCTGGAGGGATAGCTAAATATTTTATAAATAAAATAAAATTAATAATTTGATGAAAAATAGATTTTATTAGCTTTCACTTAAACGAGATGTTCAAAAGATGGTGACCTAATGCCTAACTTATAAATAAGCTAAAGCAACTAAACAAGTCTAGTTAATATACAACATTACATATCCCATATATGCCTAGGAAGATCTATTAATGGATTTGGATTATCCGCATGCAGAGGACTTGATAACATCTTTTGTGGTAGTCAATTGCTTATCTAAGATAGTCCATTTTTAACCTTATTATTAAAAAATTAATCATGCTTCCCATATAGCAAGACTCTTATGTAAAGAAATTAGACATTTACATGGCTTACCTTCAACTTTTGTTAATGATCATGATGTTCAATTTTTTTCATATTTTTAGTGAGACTTCATAAAAATTATTTGGCACTAAATTTAAATTCATTTGTCTTTTATTCTAAAACTAATGACCCACGAAGAAGTAAAATAGACTTTGGGAAGATGTCTTATAGGAAATACTCTAAAAAATTAAGACTTATATTTACATATCTCAGAATTTTCCTATAAAGACTTCAACTTTTAAAATATTATATTGCATGATCCCTAGACAACTAATTGTTGTAGATCCAATCTCTCATCTTGCATTTTCATTTATCAAAAATTTTCAAATCCTCCATGAAAGTATAAGAATCAAATTGTGTTGAGTAAGAACAAATATGCTTTCGCATAAACCATAATAGATAAAAAAGAGTTTAAAGAAGATGACTATATTGTAATTCACATCCAACTAAAGCGTTTAAGAAATTACATGCAAGGGCTTATGCCCCATTCAAAGTATTTAAAAAGATTGGATCTAATGCCAATCATCTTGATTTTCCTTTTGATATGCTAATTCATCCAATTGCTAATATTAAAAAAAATTATTTTATATAAGGGAGTTAGATAACCTCCACTTGTTCCATCTAACTCTTTGGCAAGAGACATAGTTTCCCATTTATAAAATCCTACATTTTTGGAAGTCATCATTATAGATGTACTCATCTATCCAAAGAATTGAGCCTCAATTTTAATTCATTGAAAAATAAATCACCAACTAATGATGCCAGTTGACCCATACTAACAAAGAGATCTTGGAGTAGAGTTTAATTGAATATGAGATAGTTAATGTAGTATATCATGAAGAAAATAAATTAAAAGACTAATTACAAGAGCTAAGCCAAAAGCCCAAGTAAGAGAACAAATAAATTGACCAACTACAAGAGCCCAAACTATAGTCTAATAAAGGGTGCATATTCTAAAACATCTTAAAACAATTTTAATTTTGAACTTTTATATTTTAATTTCATATCTAAAAGTCTATGGCCTATAATGATATGAAGGAGACTTTAAAATAAGTGGTTGAAACACTTCCTTCATAAATAGCCACCAATCATTCTTTTTTCTTTCTTTTTTTTTCCCTTCATATTATCCCTCTAAAAGTGTTAGCCCTAAAGTCTTGTAATGCTATATAAACATGGTCTAAAATACTTTATAATTTTAATTGTTGAATAAATTATTTTGAATAAAGTATTATTCTTTTTTCTACCTTGGTGAGTAAAATTTGTCTTTTCTTCGGTGAGAATAGGTAGTTAAACTTTGTTCAATTTTTTATTTTCTTAATATTTTATTTTTAATTTACTTAAGTCCTTTTCTACATCCTTAGCTTCCTCCAAGACTAGCCATCACTCATCTCAAATCGCACATCCACTCCAAAGCCTCACCTGAAGCTCTTAGCCAAACTATCTAAGATTAAGACCTTGTCTCATTCCTCATCCAATAACACTCTTATAAACTGTACTACACCTAACCATCTACTTTAGATCATTATTTCACTTTTTAAGCTACTCATCTATAACTATTTCTAGCCATTTACCTTATACACACACTATTTTATAAAGAGATCTTTTAAATCATCCCAAACAAACTCAAACCGAAAGTCTTGAAGGTTTCACCATAAGAAAATAATAAATTCTTCAACATTTCACCAAAAGGCTACTTACCATCGCCACTCATCTACATGAACTTTCCATAGAAGTGGACGCCTAGGCTTCGATACCTAGTGTTCATGCAATACCTAATTTAAGTAAAAGTACAAGATAGAGAGTTTAATGCTTAGGTGCTAGACTTAAAAATTAGAAACACACGCAAACATAAAGCATGACAGCTAGGCGCTCGATCTTGGCTTAAGCATGGTGGCTACTATGATTTGACCTAAATTTGCCTAGATTTATTTTCAAATGAGGAGGATATCTTATAGTCTTATTTAATGAATTATTAAGAACAAATTTAAAGACTTTTTTTATCAATCATTAAACTATATTCTTTCAGATTTTAAAGGGTTTAAAAAATAGTTATGAAGGTTACTTTAAGATCTTTGGAGAAGCAAATTGGAGAGATCTTAAGGGAAAAGAGCAAGGTTAATGTTTTCCCCTGTCTTTTTAATTCTTCTTTCTCTTTATATTATTATATCAATATTCATGCACAAATATTAAAGTGTATATTTTTATTTTATTCATAAACTAAACTCCCCATCTAGGGGTCAAGATGTAACCATGTTGATTTTTAATTAGTTTTTATTTTAATGAAGATTGGAGTTTTTTTAAATATGAAGTATTTTATTCTAAGCTTTCATGCTTATTATTTTGACTGGGCATATTTCAATAGTTTAGGAGGTCTTTTTGAAACTAAGAGGTGGAAGATAGACTCATCATGGACAAAAAATCACAATGAGAAGTCATAGGGTTGTAAAAAAATTGAAGAGATCAAGTAGTTAATTTTGAAATCCTAAATGCTTTGATGAAATTTTTTGGCATTAAATTATCATCAAGAGGTAGATAGGTAGTTTGTGCAAGAGAAAAAAGGAACCAGAGCAGCTTTCGGGATTAAGATAGTTTGGACCACCTTGATAAAAAAATTGATAAAAAAATTCACTTCTTATTAAATTAAAATCTTAATTGCACAAAATGACTTTAATGAAATCTAAACCTTAGGTTTATTCATATTAAAATCTCTCACATTAATTCATGCCTTGGTTAGTTAATTGGTTTTCTTGATAGATTTATGAGTCAATTTAATTTTTTTCTCAGCAACAAAATTTTTTTATTTAAATTATAAATAATCATTTAATTTTGGTTGTTGATGTTCAATCCTTGTAGGATGATACACTACCCACTCTTTATTTTTTATAAGGCAATTATATACTCTTTAGTAAATTGATCATCTTAGCCACATCAGATATAAATTGATTAGCTTAGGCATTTCATTGAATTGGCGGTGTGTGATGCCCCTTATATAGTGATTAGCTTCTAACTCTTTCCAAGAATGTGAGCTTACATCTAAGCTCCTTCCCCCTTTTAGGTTTACAATGTCCTATTTATAGAGTTTTGAGAGGAGAATGTTAATGAGATTTGCCAAAATCTCAAAATACATCATTGAACAATACATTTTGAGTTCTTTAATAAAAAATCATTCTTTCAACATTTTAGTGCCTTAATAACTTTAAAATTAAATGGTTTTTGTCTTATTAGAATCATCTAGCTGCTTGATTTAATGATAAACATACTAGATTTGAAAATCATTTGACCTTTAATTAATACTTCAAAATTTGTAATTGCACGTGAAGAGCTCAATTTAGACACATTTGGACTCGATTCAATTACTTTTTGTGGCAGCGATTACCGATTGAGATGTTCAATTTGACTATAAATTTATTAAAGTTAAAGTTTGGATGATCATGAATATAATTCTGGAATTCTCTATCACCTATGTTGCATCAAGATCTTATTGACTAAATTTTTGGATAATATATTGATAAATATAATAAAAATTCATGTGGGATGAAATTCATAGTCACTATATTTATATAATTAATAACAATTACTGTCTGCAATTATTTATGTGATTTAGAATTATTTATTTATTTATTTGAAAATGCTGTGGCTAATCCTTAATTATTCAACTTATATAAATCACAAAGATATTAAATTTTATACTCAAATGCTTAATTCGAATTGGAACCATAATTAAAAATTTATTCATGTATACTACTTAATTCAACTAAACAAAATAAGGTATAATCTGATACATATTTTGCCAAAAACCTGCACAAAGTTTAGGAACATATCAATCTTATTGTATTCATCTGTCTTTTTCCTGCAGCTTCACCTTGCAGCCCTCAAATTATGTTAAAAGAACATCAAAATAAAATGTTTTACAGCCCTGAATTTATAATGTAATCTAATTTGTGACCTGTATCTAGATGCACAAAATATTTCGATTCATTCTTGATCATCATTATATATATATATATATATATATATATATATATATATATATATATATATATATATATATATATATATATATATATATATATATATATATATGTGTGTCTATTAGTATAATAATTTATCTTTTGTACACTCAGGCCGACCTTATAGACTATTTTTATCTTATAAGACACTAAATTATTTGCTAAATTGATATTTTTTTAATAATCCAATAATCTAAACCACTTTATAAATTAAAGTTTTTAACTATTTTTTAAAATTAATGATATATTTTTTTAACATGGCCACTATTATTTAAATAACTTTTAAAAAATTAATATTTCAATTGTATTTCTTTCGTAATAACATTAAAAATAAGTTAGTAACAACTTCTAAAAATTTACAGCCTATTTGGGATTACTTTTATTTTTTTATTTTATTTTATTTATATTTTTATTTAAAATAAAATATATTTGTGGTGATAGATATTTTTAAAAATACTAAAAATATCCAAAATCAATTTGATCCATTTTGTATAGTTGAAATACTAAATTAACATGAATTATATATCATTATTTTTGTATGAGCAATAAGAAAAATATTTATCTATTGTGTTTAGGTCAGATTTGCATTTCAATACGTCATCAACTTGTTTGCCTTCAAAGACGAGTTGTCCATAAAAAAGTGTCGAAGCTACAAACGCGGCTGCTGATCCACGAGATTCACAATCTGCCCCCACACCGCCAAGATGACAGCTGCGTCCGAGTAGCTAGATGGGATGAGTTCCATGTCTTTTTCTTTTTCTGAATATTTCTTCCTCCAAAAGCGCTGTGATAAGTTCCATTCAAGCACTCTAACGTTCTCACAATGATAGGAACATAATTCATAAAATATTTCTTTGATATTTGTAAAAAAATAAAAACACTTTTCGTTTGAAGAATGATGACCATTAAACTTATCTGAAAATAAATCATGAGTAAAAGCCTTTCTTATCTTCTTTCTATGCTGACTTGTGCAAAGACATATTGGCCCGCTTTAACCAGCAACTCCAGGAATGTGGGTTTGATGGTCACTTTTATTTTGTATTTTATGGGTTCGATGGTCAAATACAGTTCATTTGCAAGTACCCTAACAATTTTGGATGACTTATCTGAAATTTGTAGTTCTTCATGATAAAGATTAGTTGTCATTCAGTGATGACTTAATGAATGCTTGGTGATGATGATGCCTTGTTGCTCATTGGTTACGATCTTTTGTCGCTTATTATAAACACATATATCATTTGCTAATCATGAAGTGATGCCACTTTACTAGTCATTGATATGATGCTTAGAACGGATGGAACTAGTAGAGCTACTTGCCACTCAAAATTTTTGTTATTAAATTCTTTAATCTTCGATAATACATTAAATTTTACCCTCTAAACTTAGATAGTTAATAATAATTTATTATTAATCATATAGCTTTAAAAAATTTATCATAAAGATTATAATTATTTTAAGAAATTAAAATATATAATTTCTTATTATATTAGTTAAAAAAATTAAGAAAATAAATTTATATAAAGATATACTAAACCTAAATCGCTTATCAACCACAATTTCTTCTATATATTAGTAATATAAATTTTAAGAAAATAATTGAAGTATCAAGGATAATTTTGATTGATTAAAAGATGTGTTTTCTTATTTTATAAGTTGTTCTTAACTTTTTTTTATTTAGTTATTTAATTATTCCATTTTATTTAAAATTTTAAAATTTTAGTTTTGATTATTTTTATTAATTTTTTATTTCATCATCTCTTTTTAAATTTTGATTCAGCCAATGATACTCAGTAATTAATGATCCCATCTACAATGCTATGTACTAATGAGGTATTTTTTTTGATGGCCTCTTCAATACTTTCATCAATCTGTATTATAATCTACAATGCACAAATATGGACACTACATGACCCAGACATGACATATTTATTATTAAAAATATAAGGCATAACACATGCTTGATACAACATTATAAATTTTATATCTTAACAATTGTAAACAATTATCTAATGCAAATAAAATAAATTGAGTATTAAGAGATAAAAATAATAAGATATTTGTCTATTATGAACTTTGAAAAGACAAAAAAAAATCATAGATGATACGAAAGCATTAAAGAAAATAGCGTGGAGTGATGTGAAGATATTGACCTTCAACATTGATGGCGACAACGAAGGATGATGTTCTATATTCATTTGAAAAATTATAATCACGTCTCACGAAGATGGGACAAAGAATTAAATAAGAGAGCTGGGTAATGTTCACATCCACAGAGCATGGATTATAAATTAAGAAATAGGTTATAAGTTTATAACTTATATAATTTAACGACAGACAAGTCAGATTTTTTAAAATTATAATTTTAATTGGACACGGCAGAGAAGTGTCTATTGGAGATGTATCGAATACTGCATATCATTATTTAGAGTACTTCATCATAGATTATAATCAATATTTAAGTTCTCAATATCATTGTCTTCTTTTTTATTATTTCAAGCAGAAATTCTACTGATTTCTCTAAAATTATTTGGTGCTGAACATATTTTTAATTAATGATTTTCACATCTCAGTCAAATTTAATGATTTTATTTTTCTGGAAATTTTCATGTAAAATATTCAGACATGCTTTATCTATATGTGTTTTTGAAGCTCTTAAGCTAAAATGAAAGTAAGGTGCTATAATATAAATATTTATGCATTTAATTTCTTCCATCATAATGCTGGACGGTAGTAATTGGACGGCGAAGCACGCAAATCAATGTTATGGGCAGCATTAGCAGAAGAAAAAGCTGCTTTTGATGACCGTCTTACAAGTATAAATTTCTTCTATACAATATGGGTTAGGTGATATTTGTCAACTGCTACGTGCAATTTAAAATTTATTTTAATGCAATGCGAAAATCTGGAGATTTCAACGCAGCTTCGGCACTGTATTTATTTATTTATAATGGATGTCCACTCAGAATCTCATCCATTTTATGACATATTATTTTCAATATAAATAATTTTTGGAGGACCTAACAGCAATTTATTAATAAGTTTAGGCCCTCACTTCTTTCCTACATGTCACCCTTCGATAGCAGATCGAATACTGGTGGGGAGTTCCAGCCGTGCTGCTCATGCGAACCGAGCTAAGGACGGTGGGTCTTTGGAACTGCATTCAACGACCTTTTTTTTTATGAAAACCTTCTTCATTATATAAAATTTATTATTCTTACAATGACATACTTTAAGTCAACCACATCATTACTAGACTTAGACAATGCAATGAAGTGTCGGCCCTCAGATGGCTCTCACATCTTTCTTTAAGAGTCGTTACATCATTCAATGACTTCAAAAAGATGTTCACCATGCAATTTGTCAACGCTTAAAATCCTTTGAAGAGTTCTAATGCTCTTCTACATATGAGATAGGAGCTTAGGTGAGTCCACGAGGAAGTTCATCACTCGTTTCCAGCTATAGATGTTGGGAGTCAAATATTTGGAGCTCAGAGTCACTCAAGCATCACTCTCCCAGGGTTTAAAGGAGGGGCCCTTCAGGTACACCTTGGGGCTCTAACTACTTAAGATGCTTTCCAAGCTATTGGAGCTGTCAAAACATCATGTTAATGTTGAAGAATATAATAAAGTACCAATGTGAGGTTTCAAAAACCCGGCTACTCATTATCCAAGAGCCAACTATGCACAACCCACTATACTGACTCCTTTAATAGTGTCAATAGTAGAGCATGTAGTGGTGATCTATAATAAAATTATTTTAAGTGCCACCTATGAAAGATGGAGTGCATGATCGATTGGCATATTATGCTTATCAGATCATGGACACCACATTGAAGAGTGTTGTCATTTAAAGACTTTAGTGGATTAGTTGATAAAAAATGAGAAAGCTTAAGGAGTTCATTAGGAGAAAAGACAAAGAATTTGTCAATGTTGATAATGAGCATGTACCTATGCATATTGTTTACATACTAAAGTTGTACCTGCTATCTTTAGGGGCAATGGTGAGTCTTCTAAGAAGGCGAGTATGAAAAAAATATGATCTGGAGAAGTGAACTCAGTAGCCATGATGCGAGCACCCTCTTCCATAGTTAGGCAAGTGAGTTTTAAAAAGAGAGACATGCCATTAGAAATCCTTACAATAATGTAGTTGTGGTGACGACTCTGATCACCAACTATCAAGTAGGAAGCATTTTGGTTGACATGGGGAGCTCAATTAATATCATTTTAAAATCAACTTTTGTAAAACTATACATAATGAATTCTAAACTGCTGCCCATTATACTATTTTATGGTTTTTGCTTTTGGATGGTCATGTGGGGGGACACCATTAAATAAATGAGGATACTTATTGAAGTGATGGGTATGACATAGAGGTATGATGTACTATCTCGAAAGATAGAGGAATCACCCTACAATGGACCTAATCAGCTAATAAGGAATCCTAAGGCATGATGGGTCTTCGAATATACCAAAGATTTTTTTCCTACTTTATTTGGATGAATAAAGTAGGGTTTATTTAAATCAGTTTCTAAAGTTTCCTATAGAGGCAAGCCCCCATAGTTAATTACATCTTAAGGAAAATGAATATCTTAAGTATGCTCTCGATTAATGTAGACAATTATTCTCAGCAAAGAATTCAAATATAGGATTATCAATAAGTGTTTTAGAAAATCAAGTGGGATGGATCAAAAGGGAAGAGTTATTATCGAAACCAACGGAGATGAGTAGGGAGTGCTCGTTATACTAGGAAGCCTAGTGAGCACTCCAATCTATCCTACGGTTGGGCTTTATATATTTGAAATTGATGAGATTTATTTATTTGAGTTAAAGTTTTACAAGAAATCTAGGACTTATAATTTTACAATATGTTAAAATGCCTAAGAGGTGAGAATTTATCCTTGCAGCCCCAAAGGGAATATGAGGCTTTAAGTAGCCCCAAGGAGGCCATTTGATTATCTCACTTCCCTAGTTAACAAAGGCATGTACTTATTTAATTTCATTCCTATGTATATTTGTATTATAATTTGGACAGAGCTTTAATTCATATGTATAAATAATTCAATCAAACAAAATATAATCTTTCATGAGGTTTTCATTCTTCCAATTATGTACACATCTATATGTATTTAAGATAGCAAATATACAGTCTGGACATCCCAGGAATATGAGGCTTTAAGTAGCCTCAATGAGGTCATTTGATTATCTCACTTCCCGATTAACACAACACGTACTTGCTCACATCTTTTATACATATCTATGTACATTTAATTAAAGAATGATAATCCTATTTTCTATTAAACAATACATGTATCCTTAGCCACTTAAGTTACAAAAATGTATAGTATGTGAATGTAAAGTTTTTTTTCCTATAATCATGTATATAGATCTACACATGTTTGAATGATAATAAGTGTATAGTCTAGACATCCCGAAAATATGAGGCTTTAAGTAGCTCTAAAGAGGTCATTTGATTATCTCACCTCCTTGGTTAACAAAGACACGCATACTTATTTAATTTCATTCCTATGTATATTTGTAAAATTTAGATAGAGCTTTAATTTACATATATACATAACTCAATCAAACAAAATATAAACTACCAAATATATTCATTCATTCATTATTTAAGTATGTTAAAATATATTTTATGTATTTGTGTGCTAAGTGTTAAATCATATGCATGATATGGGTGATGGAAAGGAATGATATAACATACTCTTTGTGATTGTAATTCAACTACATTAATCTCAAGATGCCTTTCATGATGAATATGATTCTTTAAGGTTAACCCAAACTTAGGATTAATAAGATATTTAATAAGCCATTTACTAAAGAAAATTAAAAGCATGAGAATGTACTTTAGAAATTGACTTAAGATAGGGATAAAAGAGAGCAAGTCTATTTCTTCTCTTTGTAATACTTAGATGCTAAGTGTAAATCAAATGAAACAAATTTAAACACAAATTAAAATTTGCAAATCATCTAAACAATTTGAAATGAAACCAACCTTCATGTTAACTTAAATAATTTTTAAACCCAGACAATTATAATTCAAATGCTTAGCTAAGGCATTCTACATAAAGTCTTAACACACACATTAGAATTAAGCCACCACTTCTAGTCCTAAGTTAGGATGATGTATGTGTGAAGTTATATTTTGTTTTGTGATATAATATTTTAGACTGGATGTTAGGGTGTATGACTCTTAGACTAGATGATAGGCCATTATTAGCCTAATGTTATTTTCTACAAGGGATTGTGCTTGAGGGTTTGCTAAAAAATAAGTATAAATAGCTTATTTGCAAGTTGCTTAAACCCCTAAGCACAATCTATATTTAGAACAAGTGGACTTGGTTGCCTATGTGTAGGCTGCTAAGTCCAAATTATGAATTTTAACTATTTGGGATTGTGTATGTTTAGCTAATATATGTTTTGCAGATGTAGTTAGATTTACTTTCCCATAAAATGTAATTTTGTAAATAGGAATTAGGATTAATGCTATGGGAATTAGGATGAGCAATAGCTAGAAGGCTTAGTCTTAGGATGCCTTGTGACGCCTTCGAGCAAATCAAATCAAAAGAAAATGAAAGATGAATGGAGAAAGAAGATCCCCATAACATATATTCAATTTTAATTGTAATATTATTTTGTGATCTGGGTAGTATAAGGCGGCTACCCTTTTCTCTTTTCGGTTGTATGATGATACCCGGCTGCATTGACCTCTTATTTTTTCAGGGTAGTTTATAAAAATGATTGATATTGTGTCTAGTTTGCACATCAGGACTGCATCTTTTTTGTAGTTTCTTAATGATTGACAATTGAATGTGTGGCTTGGATGTGATAGGCTCTTAGGATAAAATTAAATTTTTTTATCTCAATTAACAACTCATAACCTCTTCATAAAGCTTAGGCCATAATTAAAATATCTAATTGATTTAATAACCCTTAGTTATATGTTGTATGTATAACATCATGCATATCATCTTCAATCACTTGTGAAAAATGAGGGCCTCCATTTCAAGACTTTAAGGATGATCTATGAGAAACCCCTTATGATAGAGCTTCACCCTCTTTCTCTTTGATACAACTAACAATCAAATTTCATCATGCATTTATGCATAAAATATCTCAAGATTTTATCCAAAATATTGCATCATAATGAAATAAAAATTAAAATATTTTGCATTTAGACTAAGCCATACTACCACTCATGCTCTAGTCTCTTAGGAGTGGGTTTAGGATTTTAGTATCTTTGAAGTTAAATAACAAGCCATCTTCTTGTAATTACATAAGATCAACCTACATGATTTTGAATCATAGGAAGTGTTAGGCGGCATTCTAAGCGGTTGGATGTCCAGTAGAGTCGGAAGGGTTTAATCTTCTCTTGTGGAGGAAAATTATTATGTCCCCTTTCCACTTAGATTTAAGTCATGCTTTTAACTTATGTTGAAGCTTCCTAGATTTAGGATCTGAGGTTGCTTGTTTCCCTTAGGCTACGAGTATAAATTCTCACCTCTTAGGCATTTCCACAATCTTTTGTTGATGGATCATAAGCCCTAGCAATCTAATAAAATTTTAACTTAAATAAAATAAATCCTCTCACGTTCAATCATATAAAGCCTTACCATAGGATAAGTTGAAATACTCACTAGGCTTTTTAGTATCATGAGCATTTCCTACTTATTCTCCTTTGGATTCCAAAATAAGTCTTTCCAATTGAACATTCCCACTTGATTCTTAAAATGACCAATCCTTTGATAGTCGTAATCTTGAAATCTTTGGAGACAATAATTAACTACTTTAATCGAGAGTATTCTTAAAAAAATTTATTTTCTAGGTTGCAATTAACTATGGTGGCTTCCTTAAGAAACTAAAAAAGCGACATAAAATAAACCCTACTTTACTTTTTCATGTAAAGTAGGGAAGAATCTCTTGTATATACAAAGACCCATCATGCATTAGGAGTCCTTATCAGGTGGTTATGTCCATCATAGGGTGATGTTTCTATCTTTTAAGATAGTACATCATTCCTCAATATCGTACCCGATCACTTTAACAAGTACCCCCTAAGATCTGTGTGGTATGCACCCAGCACATCTAAAAAATAAACACCACATCTACAAAAGTATCAAAGTAAATGAAATATAAAATACTAAGTACTAATTCCTTCACATATCTTTGTATTCTTTCAGGGACATATGCCAAATTTTTAAATCCATAACATGAAGGAATTTTCATTTTTGACAAACTTTTAGTTTCAACTTGGATATGCATCATATCAAAAGTTATACTATTTTGTAAATTAATATAAAAAGGAGATCAAACAAAATAACATTCACAACAAGTTTAGATTTATAATATAAATGGATATAACTTTTTACAAAGTTAAAAGAATATCCCAAAGAGATACGTCTAACAACAACAACAATAACAACCCTTTATCCCACTATGTGGGGTCGGCTACATGAATCCTTCATTCCATTGTGTTATATTAAATGTCAAATTCTCATTTAATGTAAGTATACTAAGGTCATTTTTGAAAATCTAAATCAAGTCTTTTAATTCTACCTCTACCTTTCTTAACACAAGACAAATCTATTACATCTACTCTCTCGGATTCATCGATGGTGCTTTATGTGGCCAAACCATCTAAGGTGATTCTCTCTAATCTTATCTGCCATTGAAGCTACTCCAACTTCTTCCCAAACATACTCATTTTGCATTTTATCTCTAAGAGTAAAGCAACACATCCACCTGAGCATCCTCATCTCTGCAATAACTTATTCATATGCTTCTCTTTTATTGCCCAACATTCTGTACCATAAATTGTTGTAGGTCTTACCACCATCTGATAAAATTTTCCCTCAACTTTAAGTAGTACTTTTCTATCACACAATAGGCCAAATTCATTCCTCCACTTCAACCATCCAACTTGAATTCTACTAACAACATCTCCATCTATTTCACCAACATTTTGAAAAATAGAGCCTAGATATCTGAATCACTCACTCTTTTTAATGACTTGTTCACCTAATGTCACAACACTACCACTAGAACTTCTACAACAAAAACCAAAGAGATATGTCTAAAAACTAAAATTAAGTTCTTAGAAAAACAAATATAAAGAAAGTCATATTGAAATATTAAGGGGTTATTGGGATCACATCTAACTTTTATTTTTTTTGTTTTATATTTTTATTTTGTTTTGTTTATATTTTTTAAAGTAAAATATGTTTGGTGGTTATTGTTATTTTTAAAAACACTTAAAACATCTAAAACATGTTTTGAGTGTTTTGATAAACATTGTTATTTGTTTTTTAAAATAAAAAAAAATAAAACTCATAAAATACATCAAACAAACATATTTTTAAAATAATATAAAATAAAAATATATAATATATAAAACAACATTGATCCCAAACAGCCCCTAAAAACATATTTTGAGTGTTTTGATAAACATTGTTATTTGTTTTTAAAAATAAAAAAATAAAAACTCATAAAAATACGTCAAACAAACATATTTTTAAAAATAATATAAAAACAAAAATATATAATATAAAACAACATTGATCCCAAACATCCCCTAAATAACATATTTCAAAAGCTTTTACTTGTTGAAAAATAGATGTATTGCTCACTTCCTATCATGACCCACTAACTCAGTAAAACATAATGAACATTTAATATTTTATATATTAATTTATTCCAAGAATTCTTTCATGAAATTGGATCATATTGACATTTTAAACATATGAGCTTTAATTTCTTATTGTACCAAAAAAACATGTAAAGATTTATTACAACATTAATATGCTAAAGTAATACATATTATGAGAAATATAAAGTGGTTAATATAATAGAAAATTATAAAATAAAATTATCATAAATTCCTACTTCAGTGAATTTCATATCCTACATATTGATCTAAAATCATATAAAAAATTATTGTGAGATGTAAAACTTACTAGGACTTACATGTTATTATACAAAAAATTCAAAAATTCAGGCATATAAGAATTGTAATAATGTCTTATATCTATACAAAATCTTATTTGTATACATGATTTATAATTGTATGTGCATAACTAATCTTATAGGGAAAGCTTATCAAAATTTCAATTTTAGAGTGCAAGACCTAACTTGATCAGAACAAATAACAAGCTACAGGATACTACAACACCTTAACAGAAATAGTGCGCTTAGCTACAAGGACCCTAATAAAAGTAGCTCTTCACATAAAATATGATACATAAATATATATATATATATATATATATATATATATATATATATATATATGCACATTCATGCAAAATGATCTTATCATTATTTCAATTAGTAATTTAAAATAATATATAAGGATATTTTTTTTTCAAATAGTTATAGTATATTTGTATGTTCTATAAAAAAGGATATTCTTTCAAAAGTAAAGGTTTATCCATACTGTCAAAATTTTAAATACAAATTCAATTTTTATACTTACTTTAACATAATTTATAATTTATAAATTATTTAGTATACAACAACAACAACAATTATAATCCCACTATACTTATTTAAAATCCTTAGTCTCCATTGTGTATTATGTGTCAAATTCTCATCTAATTCAAGTATACTAAGATCATTATTTATACATCTTAACCAAGTCTTTTAGGTCTATCTACCTTTCTTAACATAAGGCAAATCTAATGCATCTATTAATTCATATTTATGTGGCCATCTAAGGCGACTCTCCCTAATCTTATTTTTACTCCAACTTTTCCCGAACATACTCATTTTGCATTCTATCTCTAAGAGTAAAGCCACTCATCCACCTAAGCATCCTCATCTCGTAACACTTAACTAAGTCTTATGCTTCTCTTTTATTGGCCAACATTCAATAAGTCATTTATCTTACCACCATCTTATAAAATTTATCTTAAGTTTAGTGGAACTTTTCTATCACATAATAGGCGGATGCATTCCTCCACTTCAACCATCCAACTTGAATTCTACTAATAACATCTCCATCTATTTCACCATCATTTTGGACAATAGAGCCTAAATATAATGCTCACTCTTATTAATGACTTGATCACTAAAGTCACAACACTATCACTAAAACTTCTACAACTAAAATTACACTCCATATATTCAGTTTAGATCTACCATAAACCTTTAGACTCTAAAGTTGACCTCCATAAATCAAGTTTTCTTGGACTCCTCTCTAGTCTTATCAACAAGAAGAATGTCATCAAAAAAAACACACCAAGGTACATCTTCTTGTAAATGCCTCGTAAGCATCCATAACTAAAGTAAAAAGATAAGGGCTTAATGTTGATCCTTGATGTAATCCAATGAAATGGGAAAATATTTTTGTCAATCCTCCTTGTGTTTGGACACAAGTAATAGCTCTAGTATACATATCCTTAATAACTTGAATATAACCAATATTAACTCTTTTCTGTTCTAGAACTCTCCAAAGAACATCTCTTGAGACTTTATCATAAGCTTTCTCTAAATCAATAAATATCATATGTATCCTTCTTACTTTCTCTATGCTTCTATTCTTAACAAATGTATAGCATCCATAGTAGATCTACGGCATGAAACTTTATTAAACTTCACATATTAAATATGCTCAATTACTCTCTCCCATAATTTTAATGTATGACACATTAACTTAATTCCTCTATTTGCACACTCTTGTGCATCACCTTTATTCTTAAATATAGGAACCAATAAACTCTTTCTCCACTCATCTGACATCTTTTTAGTCTTTAAAATAACATTAAAAAGATTTGTAAGTGAAGAAATTCCTTGATCTCCTAAACATTTCCACACATATTGGAATATTATCGTCTACATTTTCCACATTTCATTTTCTTTAAAGCTTCACTAACTTTTTACTAATCTGACGATAGAAATGAAATTCTATTATTGTTTAGGGTATTAAGGTTGCTAAAATCAATCGTACTTTCGGATCCTTCATTGAAAAGTTTATCAAAATATCTCATCCACCTATTTTCAATATCTTTTTCAAGAAAAGCACTTTATTATTTTCATCCTTACACTTGAACTATGTCTTTACTTCTCCTATCTCTTTGCAGCTAACTTATACATACATCTTTCACCTTCTTTGGTATCTAATCTTGTATAAATCACTAAAGCTAAATTTTTTTGCAACATATATTGCTTTCTTAGAATCTCTCAGCCACTTTATATCTTTCCCAATTCTCAGACATCTAAACCAAGTTTTATAACAATGCTTCTTATTTTTTATCTTTTCTTTTCGACTCCACCACCAACTATTCTTATTAAGAAGCTTTTCCTTTTGATTCTCAAGCACATCTTTTAGCTTAATTTCACTTGATATTTTTCCCATAAGCGTTAGCATCTTTATGAACACCCCAAATTCTAATATCTTGTAGCTTGCTCTTAAAAATATTTTTTATTTGTGTTCTTTAAGTGTCCCCATCTAATCAGACAATAATTTAGTTTATTTTTCTCTTACAACCTTTCATCTTATCTTAAAATCTAAAACTAATAGTCGATGTTTAAAATAAATAATTATTTATAAAAGATAACTTATTTAAAATTACTATCAAGCTATTATGTATATATATATAGCAGGATAATAACTTACTTTTTAATTTGAATATATAAAGATAAGTGGCATTATAAGATCTTTAAGCATATTCATTTTCTCAAAAAAGTAGTCATATTATTAAATAATATTTTTATAATAATTAACACTAACACTATTTTAATCATATTTTATTTATTTAAAATGCACTCATATAATCAAATAACATTTTCATAAATAATAAATACCAAATTATTTATTTTTAAATTATTAATTGATTAATTTTATTCTAATATTTATATTAAATATATCAATAATAATTTTATAAAACTCTTAAATTATTCAAAATAATAAATATAAGAATTGAATACATTAAAGTAAATAAATATATAAATTCAAATCATGATACATAACTTGCATTAACATAAGGTAAATGAAAATTCTTATTAAACATTTTGCCAACCAAAATTTGATTACTATATGTAGAAGAAATCCACAATTAAGACCAAATTATGAAGACTTCTTCTTTCAAAAGCTTTCTCTCTTTAGCTATTCTTCTTCTTTTTTTCTCTCACTCTTCTTTCTAACAATTGTAATGCTCTTCTCTTCTCTCTAACTTTACCACTAATCATATCTCATAAAATATTCATGTAAGAGACATGTTTCCTTTCATATTTATAGGTAAAAGTGAGTTTATGTATGAATAACATTTGATTTGGGGTGGAAAAGTAGCAATGAGAATGAATAAGTGTAATCATTGCATGATTACAGTTTTAAAATATTTATGTAATTTAGGAAGAGTTACATGTATGGAGACACATATTTTACAAGGAATTTACATATTTTGAAAGTATTTACTTGAATTATGAAGACTTGCTTACATGAAGACGCATGTTTGGAGAAAATTAACTTGAAATTGTTTCATGGATTATGAAGACTTATATACATGGAGACAAATATTTTGGAGAGGATTTGCGTGACCTATACATATCATTTTTATTTATTTAGTCTTTGCATGATGTAAATATGTGCTTGATGATAACTTTATTAAATCTTATGAATTTAGTATATAAAATTATAACTTTTAAAATATCTTTCATGATAAGTAATATTAATTCTTTGAAATTTATATTTGATATATTTCAATTTAAATTAGTTTTTTAGATGTCAAAATAAAAGATAAGAGAGAGAAAAATTAATTATTCATGTGCTCACAAATTATATTAATCAAAATTTAAAAATTCTTTCATAAAAAATTTAATCATGGTAATAAGTAATAAGTAATGTTTAAGTTTGTATCTTGATACAATTTAAAATTTAATAAAACCATTAAGTTTGTATCTTGATATTGAATAGGTAATAAGTAATTATGATTTTTTCATTTTTAAAAAAAGATTTATTATTTTTTTAAATAAAAAAATTAAACAATTATATTTCCCACTAGCTTTCTTAGATTGCATATCTTGCATATGTTATAAATATAAATTGTAAACCAAAATCAATCCATCATGTGTTATAAATCATATCAATCATATTCAATTCATAACAAAAAGTGAGATTGTTTCACCTTTCTTGTCAAGACTACTTTTTAATTTGATGCAATCCCTCTTAATGTGCCCTATTTTTAATAGAGAAATAATTGGATTCCTTTTTTATTTCAACATAGTGTGGAATTTTACCCTTTACTTTCTTTTTGATTTGTCATTATTATTGCCTTTTATTTGAGAAGCGAACATCACACTCTCAATTTCATGACTAGTGTTCCGTTCTCTTAAACATATATATTTAAAAGCTCATTAATTGGCAATGTATTCATATGTGTACTATAAGTTATTTAAAAGGATCATCTTTCTATAGAAGAGTGTTCAAAATATAGTGCACCAAAAAGGATTCAGACATATCAATCTCAAGTGTCTTGAGCTAGGTTGCAATATCCTAAATTCGTATTAAGTGTTATGCACAACTTTTATTCTATTTAGCTTTAAAGCTGAGATCTTCATAATTAGTTTACTAGCTAGATCTTTATCTAAAGTACTAAATTGATCATAAATTACCTTAAGTAGCTATACGATATTATATACTGATTGACTAAACCACGCATACCAACAAACATTTTTGTCTTTATGAACATCAAATTAGAGTAGTTAGATCACTAATATTTGTAAAGACTGAACTACTCAAGAGTGTTGTTTTTAGTAACTACACATGTTTCTTGTTTCATAATAACATAATCAATATCTATCTAACCTAAAGGTAGGATACTTCTCTCTTTTAACACTTAATAATTTTCTCCCCTTAATTCTAAATATCATAGTTATTTCGAAAGATATTTATTGATTGCATAATTGTAAAATAAAATAAATAAAAATATGCATATGTTACTAATATAGCATAAACACTCCTATCATACTTTACCAATGTAAATCATGCATTGAATAATTATGAATTTAATGACCAAATTTGCCTTTGGGCTAAAGTTTTATCTTAATTATGTTCATTTAGGTCCATTATAATACAACAAAAATTATGTTTGTTTTCTAATATTTCTAGATAAATTAGAAGAAAAACAATTTTTAATTTTATTCTAATTGCTTATATAAATACTATATGCCAAAAATATATAAGGGTAGAAATAAATCAAGTTTAAGTTCAATGAGAATATCTAATGTACATGCACATACACAGATAAAAGTAATAAGAGATGTCAAAGTTTTTAGGTTGATAACTCGGAAAGGGAAATACTAGAGGGCCTAATTTTGTTGAAATAATCTACCATATCTTCGAAGTTAAAAAATTTTACTCATCTTAACTGCAGAAGATTAAAATACAAAGTTTGGAATTCTCATTTACTTTTTGTTATACAAAAGTTAGGTAATAATATACTAGAAATAATAAGAATGCAAAGCCATATGATGTTGGTTATGTCAAGACAACTATTGTTGGTTTTCATCGATGACTTTATAGTGTTCAGCTTCTTACTCTCTTCAAGAAAATGAGCATAGCTCTTAGCTTCTTCTCTCCTTCATGTTGTGAATATGGCCTTATTTAAATAGTTTTAAGATAATCATTGTGGTAAATTTAATAAAAAAAGAAAAATATTTCATCGAATGGTAGGAAGTAAGTCTTTTATTATATAAAACTCTTTGATTATTTAACTGGCTTAAAGACTTATATGTAATCTTAGATATATTGGATTTCCCTCATCATGCCACTTGATTTGATAATAAACATACTAAAATTGGACACTATTTTACCCTTAAATTAATTCTATAAAGCTTCTAATTATACTTCAAAGGTTATTAAATTTAAACTCAAATCAAATAACTTTTGTGGTCAATAGGATTGCCTCAATAAGATTTTTAATTTAAATATAAATTTAATAAAATTAGATTTTAAATAATTCTATATTTAATTATTTTAAACTCTATCACATATATTAATTTGAGATAATGTTTGATTGATTAGATTTTTTGTAAGTTATATCATTTTCTCCTTAATTTTGAATACTAAACTTATGTTCTCTAAATCTATTTTAATTTTTTATGAGAAGAACTACTAAATATCCAAAGGCATGACTACCACTAGATATTAATGTGAATCTCATTAAGGTTATGTCTCAAATAAATTATTTGTTATAATAATTTCAATCTTTATTAAAGTTGGCTTGTTGATGTGCACAAAAATAGATGAAAAATTATCCAAATATTTATAGATTTTTATTAAAATTGATTGTAAATTTTATCGAGTTTCAAAAGTAAAAAAAGGGTGCCTTTATCTTTTTAATTATTTCTTCATAATAATAAAAATATTATTATTATTTTATTTACTTTTATTTTTTTAAAATATCTTTAAATTTTTATAAAATTCTAAAGGAACCTTTTAACCTCCCCATACCCAACTGTAAATATCATCGTAGAGAGATAGAATTCAATGTTATCTCATTTAATCCTTCCTCTCTGACAAGATACACTCCACTATCCTATATAGAAGATGAATAATCACCCTTTACATGCTTTAGTTTTTCTTCTATTTAAAAGTTTCATGTCATCTTATATAGGTGGTGCACAAAATGTTTTCTAGCTTTAGTGGTCATTTACTAAGAGCATTCTCAGATGCCTTTTAAGAATTTTGCTCTTCATCATGAGCATAATATTTTTGGATGAACATTGTATACCATTTAAGCCATTTAAGTTTCCCCTCTCATCGGCACCCCTAATGGGATAATAATATTTTTTTGGTGAAAATTTTGTACCTTATGATTATGATGTGATGTACATGTACCATCTTAGGATTTTTTTTTTCTTTTGAAAGTTCTAAATGTACATATAATTTTTAATGATTTTATCTTTTTCAGTTTTTTGATATGTTTATATTTTATAAGATTTTTTATTTTCAAAATTTTTGATATACGTATATCTTTTGAGGTATTTAATCTTTTGATATTCATTATGTAGTAGTATATTATAGGGCTTTTAGTTTTTTGAGGCGTTTGATATATTATCATCTTTTGAGTCATTTACCTTCTAAGATTTTTAATGTACCTATATTTTCTTTTAAGATTTTAGCTTTCAAAGGCTTTTAATGTACTTATATTTCATAAGATTTTTTATTGTCTAAAAAATTTGATATAGATGTATCTTCAAAGGCTTTAACATTTTGAGATATTTGATATACTTACATCTTTTAAGGCTTTTAGCCTCATATAATCCTTGAGGTACTTGGAACTTCTAAGTTTTTTTTCTTTTCAAGATTTTTGATGTGCTCGTACCCTGAAGCTTTCACATTTTGAAAGTTCTAATGATTTAAACTATGTTAATCACTTTTTTTAGTCTTTCTAATGAAGAGCTTACCAATTACTAGCTTTCCATCGAGGCTTTCTTAAGATGTGTTTTTTAGGGTTTTGAATGGAGCTCTTAGCTACCACTTGCCCTTATAAGTTCTTTTACTAATGAACTTCATTGCTATTAGTTTTCCATTGAGTTGACTTCATGAGCATGTATTTAGGGATTATTTTAGGGAAAATGTAATATTATTTATGATAAAAATATTTTATTATTAATAATCATACTTAATAAAATTAATGTTTATCTTTAAAAACATAAATTAGACTTTTAGTTAGCTTTCTTGATTTTATTTGGTAATTCAAACAATTTTTCCACCATGATTCTTTTGATCTCCTCTATTTCAAGGTTGATAATTTGTGTAATGCTCTTATGCTAATAAACCTATTGTTTTTTAGTAACTAGACATTCAATTCTTCTTCCAAATAAAATATTTTTTTTATTGAATGTCCTCTTGAATGATGAAAATAATAGTATTCAGATTGGTCTCTTGTATTCAAACTTTTTAATGGTTTTGTCTCTCCTTTTTCATTGGGATACTACTATAGTACCTTTTGTGCATATGTTTGTATTTATTATAAGTGTGCTCAAATTATGTTTGACTTGCACTAATATTCTCATCCACAATAAAGTATGCTTGTAGACGAGGAACAAGGTAGAGTATTTATAAAATCAAGGAGGAGTGCAACGGTCCAGATTGAAGACCTTTAAGAAAAGAATCTTGTAGTAATTTTGGATCAACTTTGAGTATTGTATAAGCTTTAGAGAAAAATCTCTAAAAATATTCATTATGAGTTTCTCCTTCATTTTGATGAATTTTGGAAGGATGGGTGGAGTCCTTAATGATTCTTTGATTAATAATAAATTGTTCAATGAAGAGCATGGCTAGTTCTATAAAATTATTAATGGTTTCAACATAAAGAAAATATAACCAAGTACAAGCTTATCTCTTAAGAGTTACAACGAAGAGCTAACTGATGATTGCATTTAAAGTTTGCTAGATGTGCATTATTATCCTACCGTGGTTGATATACTTACAAGGATTTAAGGTTCTATCATAAAATTCAATTGCAAACAATTTGAATATTACTAGAATAGAATGCTTGGAAAATTATATAACATAGAGGAAAAGATTTATAAAAACTTTGGTGAGGAGTAAATTGGATCTTTTATTGTTAACAAACTCATCTTAGATAGGTGTTAAAGTTTATGTCTTATTACATTAGGGAGGTGTTGTAAGTAGTGGTTGAAAAGCATAAGAAGAATGTGTTGAACTAGCATTGTCCTAGAGATCATCCTAATCATGGTAAAAATTGGTTACCACATG
Source organism: Cymbidium sinense (assembly GCA_021442155.1). Classification (NCBI taxonomy): domain Eukaryota; kingdom Viridiplantae; phylum Streptophyta; class Magnoliopsida; order Asparagales; family Orchidaceae; genus Cymbidium; species Cymbidium sinense. The sequence continues at coordinate 206,252,494 of CM038215.1, forward strand.
AGTGATTTTGATAAGCTTGAATGCTACATAAATTTTCATGTCAATAACTATACATTTTAATAATTTCATAGAACTTATGATTTAAAATTTAAATTTTATAGATATGCATTGATGGAGCAAAATTTAATTATTAATTAATGAAAATCGCATGGAGAATCATCATGAGTAGATTTAGGTGTAAATGACATGATCTAGGACTAAATTAGTGCTTTACACTTAACTTGATGGTCAATTCCTAAGATAGCACCAAGGTACCATCACTATGACCTAGGCACTCATTGATGTAGCGCACCATGAAGAAAATCAAATTAAAGGCCTAATTATAAGAGCTAAGATTAAATCCTAAGAAAGAGAATAAATAATCAGCTCAATTACAAGAGCCCAATAAATGGCTTATATTCTAGAACATCATAAATGTATTTTTGTTTTATTTTAATCTCTTAATTTTTCATCTAGAAGCTTGTATGAGTTGAGACATTAAAATTGAGTGGTTGAAATACTTCCATCATGATAACCAATCCCATATATGCCTCAATTTTTTCCCTACACTTGTTTCCTCTAAAAGTGTTAGCCCTAAAGTCATGTAAGGCCTATAATTATGCAATGAAACGTTCTATAATTTTAATTGTTGAATGGATTATCCCTGCACCTCCCCCGCCCCTGACAAACACCTTATAATCATTCTACAAGTTATTGACCTAAGCCTAGGCTCATAACTCCCCAACCTTCTTTATTATAGAATGAATCCCATTGAATATATACAACTTAAAAGTCAAGTTGAAGAATTACTTATGAAGTTTTCATACAAAAAAAGCCTTCAACATTATGTAATTCTAGCTTTATCAACTCCTAAGTAAGATAGTATGTGGAAAATGTTTATTGATAATTAATAATATTATTATGAAGTATAAATTTTCTATCACTTGATCAAATGATATGTTTGATTTAATCTTAGGGGTCAAATTCTTTTCTAAGATGGATTTAAGAAGTGATTATCACTAGATTATAATTTGAATAGAAGACTAATAGATGTTTGGTTTCAAACACCTGATGAACTTTATGATGGTTGGTGATGCCGTATACACACCTTGTGTAACTTACCATTTGATTTTATGACAACAACCTTAAGTGATGAAGACTAACATTTTTCTTGTAGGTTCAATTATCTAAATAAAGCATTATGACTATCATTATAATTTTTAGATTTTATTGATGATAGATATATGCTCAAAATTACCAATGGTTATGAGCATTTCAAGAGAATTATAAAGCTAAACAAAACTTAATAAAAAGGGAAAACTCAAATGCTATTTCTTATAAGTTTGACTAGAATTAGAGTCTAGTTTTGTATATTTGCAATGAAGTTACAAATTAGTTAACTTTAAATTAAATTAAATGTTTATCATATTTTCATAATCATATTAATCATAAATTTGATTTTTTTTAATTCAATATGTGCATTTTCATTTTACTAAATCATATCCACATTACTTGATTTACAATTACTTTAATTGCATTATTAATAATTAAAAATTTATTTTGTTCAAAATATGTTTCATAAAATAACAATTTTATTTAATTCAATTTATGCTTCATTTATTTTTTTATATAATTTTATTTGATTTATTTTGGCTTTGAATTTCTAGTATTTAAAATTTTCTTATTTAATTAAATTAATAAAAATTTACTTTGTTAAATGATATTTAAATTAAATGTAAATTCATGATCAATTATTTTTATTGATTTAATAATTTAATTCATTTTTTAATACTTTTTAGCCATTTAATTTTATATGATTTTTTATTTTATTAATTGCATGAATAAAATCTCTTACTTTCCTAATATAAATCTCCCTTATTCCCTCTTTATTTTGGCCAAAATTCCCATGACTTTTTAATGTTTTATTTTGTTTAATTCATTAAAATTTTCTTTTAATCAACTTAAATCATTGATATATTTTCCCACCATTTGAAATTATTCTAGCATTAAATATTTCCATAGTTAATTCAAGCTAAGGCTAACCACTTAAGCATGCATAATTATTTTTCTTTGAATTTTGAACACTTTCCTAATTATTCTCAAATTTGTAGACACTATAGCCTAATCACGTAATTAACTTTTCTAAGTCTAACCCTAATTATTTCTTACACCTTGGATGACCATAACTTCAATCCAATAAGTAAAACTATTTTTTCTCCCTCGTGTTGAAAAATTTCAGGTTTTAAATTTTGGTGTGTGATTTCATGCAAGATTCTTCTTTAGTGCATCAAGATCTTTTGCAAAGAGAGTTGTGCAAGCATTTGAGATGGTTCATTCCAAGGTTATTTTTAAATTGATTCAAATTTTTAAACCTTGAGTGAGATATTCTTTCTCCTAATTTCTCTCTTTAATGTTTTGTTACAAATGTTTAATTCATCATTTTGATTTAATTGGTGATCATCAACTTGATTAAAATTTTTTAATTCATAATTTTGTCTCTTAACTCAATTAGTTTCAAATTTGAGTTTTATTTCATCGAAAATAATTTTGTGATCATAAGCAAGTAGTGTCAAGCTTATTTTTCATCGTTGTGTTTAACTCAATTCTCACCATTCAAATATTAGCCTTCAAAATCTCTCTTGATTACCTCAGTGTTCTCATTGTAATTTTATTTGAATAATTCAAATCTTATCTTTTTTGAGAAAACTATTCAGATATCTTGTAGGAAAACATTTTATTTTGCTGAAATTTCAATTCTTTTATGTTAATCATTTGTGTGCTCAAAATTATTTAGCTTTAGATTTATTTGAATGGTTCTTTGTCTCTATAGTTATTTTGAAACATTAATTGGAGTAGAATAAAATTTTATTTTTGTTGAAATTAATTTTATTTTATTGATATTTTATTTCATTGCAAAAACCTATGATTTGCTTAATATTATTTTATCATAGTATTATTTAAAAGTCTCATCATCCCTTGAGTCATTTGGAGCTTAGTTTTGGATTGGAATAAAAGTTTATTTTTGTTAGAAATTAATTTGTTTGTTGGTTGTAATATAAATTACATTGCTTTATCAATATTTATCTTGTAAGAGGCTTATTGATTGCATTTGGATTGACCATTTCATTTCAACAATTATACCTTGCTTGAATAAATCCATAGCTTGCTAAAATTTAATTCTACTTATTAATGTAATTGTTTCCTACTTAAAGAAAAGGTTTTTTTGTAAATTAAATATTTCATACATTGTTTCATTCAAACTATTCATAATTCTCTTTAAATTAAAATTGATATTTGTGGAAATTTAGTTTGTTGTATAATAAAAACTTGCTTATTCATTTCAAAATTATTATGTTGCATTATACTATTATTTGCATTAAGCTAAATAACTTTCAAAGATTATTTTCAAAAAAATAATTATGTCATATCATATAAGAACAAGTGAGCCAATTGCTTTGTCAATTTTTTTGCAAGTTGATATTTTGTAAAGTGATCATTCTATATTGTGTGATCACCATTTCATTTGAGGTAGATTGTCAAATATTTAACTTACCCAATTATAAGAGAGTACACAGTTTTCATTGGGGTTGTACTTGCCTTGTTATAGAGAGTAAGTGATTGTTGTTGGGGTAGTACTCACCACGTTGCAAGAGAGTATGAAACTATTGTTAGAGTTGTACTCACCTTATTATAGAATAGTACATTTTTTAATTAGCTTTTGTTAGGTTAGTAGATTCCTAGACAAGTTAGACAGGAGTGGACATAAGCCTATTTAGGGTTTTGGCTGAACCACATAAAAATCTTGTGCATGTTGTCTTACTTTATTTTTCTTACTCTATAATTTTTAGCATAATTGTTGCCCTAATCACTAATATTTTAAAATTAGATAGGATTTTTTGGCCCCATATAAAATAAAAGGCCTTAAAATAAGTTAAGATTTCTAATGACAATCTTCCCCTACCATTAGACTATCTAGTTTTTCTAAAACATTTGAGTAACATGTGATGCTTTTGAAATTGGAATTTGAGGAATACTAAATAAGAAAGATCATCTTTAGCTTTTTTTAGTGAAAAATTAAATGAATTAATCAACAATGTTTAATATATGATGGAGAATATTATATTATTTAATTCTTGAGATACTAGTGACACTACTTTCTACATAGAGAGTTCAATCTTAACTCAAACCATCACGGCCTCAAGTTCATAAACACCCAATGAAAGTAAGTCATGGGCATGCTAAGTCAGTCAAGTTTTATAGGATTATTCTTTTATTCTTAAACATAAGCATGGAATTAAGAATAGACTCGCAGATGCATTATCTAAGGTAACCTTGACCATCTTATATACAACATTTAAAGTTACGGGATTTGATTAAACTTCAAAATGAATATCTAGTTTTCCTTGACTTTCATTTGAAATAATTATATAAACCTCTAAGACTATAAAGAATATTTTCTATGATTAATGGATATTTATATAAAGAAAAACAACTATACATTCCTAAAACATCACTTAGAGATTTTTTATCTCTGAGTTACATTCTGGAGGGATAGCTAAATATTTTATAAATAAAATAAAATTAATAATTTGATGAAAAATAGATTTTATTAGCTTTCACTTAAACGAGATGTTCAAAAGATGGTGACCTAATGCCTAACTTATAAATAAGCTAAAGCAACTAAACAAGTCTAGTTAATATACAACATTACATATCCCATATATGCCTTGGAAGATCTATTAATGGATTTGGATTATCCCGTACAGCTTGAGGACTTGATAACATCTTTTGTGGTAGTCAATTGCTTATCTAAGATAGTCCATTTTTAACCTTATTATTAAAAAATTAATCATGCTTCCCATATAGCAAGACTCTTATGTAAATAAATTAGACATTTACATGGCTTACCTTCAACTTTTGTTAATGATCATGATGTTCGATTTTTTTTCATATTTTAGTGAGACTTCATAAAATTATTTGGCACTAAATTGAAATTCATTTGTCTTTTATTCTAAAACTAATGACTGAACTGAAGAAGTAAATTAGACTTTGGGAAGATGTCTTATAGGAAATACTCTAAAAAATTAAGACTTATATTTACATATCTCAGAATTTTCCTATAAAGACTTTAACTTTTAAAATATTATATTGCATGATCCCTAGACAACTAATTGTTGTAGATCCAATCTCTCATCTTCTGCATTTTCATTTATCAAAAATTTTCAAATCCTCCATGAAAGTATAAGAATCAAATTGTGTTGAGTAAGAACAAATATGCTGCTAACGCAAACCATAATAGATAAAAAAGAGTTTAAAGAAGATGACTATATTGTAATTCACATCCATCTAAAGCGTTTAAGAAATTACATGCAAGGGCTTATGCCCCATTCAAAGTATTTAAAAAGATTGGATCTAATGCCAATCATCTTGATTTTCCTTTTGATATGCTAATTCATCCAATTGCTAATATTAAAAAAATTATTTTATATAAGGGAGTTAGATAACCTCCACTTGTTCCATCTAACTCTTTGGCAAGAGACATAGTTTCCCATTTATAAAATCCTACATTTTTGGAAGTCATCATTATAGATGTACTCATCTATCCAGCAATTGAGCCTCAATTTTTAATTCATTGAAAAAATAAATCACCAACTAATGATGCCAGGTTGACCCATACTAACAAAGGGATCTTGGAGTAGAGTTTAATTGAATATGAGATAGTTAATGTAGTATATCATGAAGAAAATAAATTAAAAGACTAATTACAAGAGCTAAGCCAAAAGCCCAAGTAAGAGAACAAATAAATTGACCAACTACAAGAGCCCAAACTATAGTCTAATAAAGGGTGCATATTCTAAAACATCTTAAAAACAATTTTAATTTTGACCTTTTTATATTTTAATTTCATATCTAAAAGTCTGTATGGCCTATAATGATATGAAGGAGACTTTAAAAATAAGTGTTTGAAACACTTCCTTAATAAATAGCCATCAATCATTCCTTTTTCTTTCTTTTTTTCCCTTCATATTTTCCCTCTAAAAGTGTTAGCCCTAAAGTCGTGCAATGCTATATAAACATGGTCTAAAATACTTTATAATTTTAATTGTTGAATAAATTATTTTGAATAAAGTATTATTCTTTTTTCTACCTTGGTGGGTAAAATTTGACTTTTCTTCGGTGAGAATAGGTAGTTAAACTTTGTTCATTTTTTATTTTCTTAATATTTTATTTTTAATTTACTTAAGTCCTTTTCTACATCCTTAGCTTCCTCCAAGACTAGCCATCACTCATCTCAAATTGCACATCCACTCCAAAGCCTCACCTGAAGCTCTTAGCCAAACTATCTAAGATCAAGACCTAGTCTCATTCCTCATCCAATAACACTCTTATAAACTGTACTACATCTAACCATCTACTTTAGATCATTATTTCACTTTTTAAGCTACTCATCTATAACTATTTCTAGCCATTTACCTTATACACACACTATTTTATAAAGAGGTCTTTTAAATCATCCCAAACAAACTCAAACCGAGCTAGTCTTGAAGGTTTCACCATAAGAAAATAATAAATTCTTCAACATTTCACCAAAAGGCTACTTACCATCGTCACTCATCTACATGAACTTTCCAAAGAAGTGGACGCCTAGGCTTCGATACCTAGTGTTCATGTGCAATACCTAATTTAAGTAAAAGTACAAGATAGAGAGTTTAATGCTTAGGGGCTAGACTTAAAAATTAGAAACACATAAACATAAAGCATGACAAATAAGCTCGATCTTGGCTTAAGCATGGTGGCTACTATGATTTGACCTAAATTTTCCTAGATTTATTTTCAAATGAGGAGGATATCTTATAGTCTTATTTAATGAATTATTAAGAACAAATTTAAAGACTTTTTTTATCAATCATTAAACTATATTCTTTCAGATTTTAAAGGGTTTAAAAAATAGTTATGAAGGTTACTTTAAGATCTTTGGAGAAGCAAATTGAGAGATCTTAAGGGAAAAGAGCAAGGTTAATGTTTTCCCTTTTTTTTAATTCTTCTTTCTCTTTATATTATTATATCAATATTCATGCACAAATATTAAAGTGTATATTTCTATTTTATTCATAAACTAAACTCCCCATCTAGGGGTCAAGATATAACCATGTTGATTTTTTGTTAGTTTTTATTTTAATGAAGATTGGAGTTTTTTTAAATATGAAGTATTTTATTCTAAGCTTTCATGCTTATTATTTTGACTGGGCATATTTCAATAGTTTAGGAGGTCTTTTTGAAACTAAGAGGTGGAAGATAGACTCATCATGGACAAAAAATCACAATGAGAAGTCATAGGTTTGTAAAAAAATTGAAGAGATCAAGTAGTTAATTTTGAAATCTAAATGCTTTGATGAAATTTTTTGGCATTAAATTATCATCAAGAGGTAGATAGGTAGTTTGTGCAAGAGAAAAAGGAACCAGAGCAGCTTTGGGATTAAGATAGTTTGGACCACCTTGATAAAAAAATTGATAAAAAATTCACTTCTTATTAAATTAAAATCTTAATTGCACAAAATGACTTTAATGAAATCTAAACCTTAGGTTTATTCATATTAAAATCTCTCACATTAATTCATGCCTTGGTTAGTTAATTGGTTTTCTTGATAGATTTATGAGTCAATTTAATTTTTTTCTCAGCAACAAAATTTTTTTATTTAAATTATCAATAATCATTTAATTTTGGTTGTTGATGTTCTATCCTTGTAGGATGATACACTACCCACTCTTTATTTTTTATAAGGCAATTATATACTCTTGAGTAAATTGATCATCTTAGCCACATCAGATATAAATTGATTAGCTTAGGCATTTCATTGAATTGGCGTGTGATGCCCCTTATATAGTGATTAGCTTCTAACTCTTTCCAGGAATGTGAGCTTACATCTAAGCTCCTTCCCCCTTTTAGGTTTACAATGTCCTATTTATAGAGTTTTGAGAGGAGAATGTTAATGAAATTTGCCAAAATCTCAAAATACATCATTGAACAATACATTTTGAGTTCTTTAATAAAAAATCATTCTTTCAACATTTTAGTGCCTTAATAACTTTAAAATTAAATGGTTTTCGTCTTATTAGAATCATCTAGCTGCTTGATTTAATGATAAACATACTAGATTTGAAAATCATTTGACCTTTAATTAATACTTCAAAATTTGTAATTGCACGTGAAGAGCTCAATTTAGACACATTTGGACTCAGATTCAATTATTTTTGTGGCAGGATTACGATTGAGATGTTCAATTTGACTATAAATTTATTAAAGTTAAAGTTTGGATGATCATGAATATAATTCTGGAATTCTCTATCACCTATGTTGCATCAAGATCTTTGGTGATTGACAAAATTTTTGGATAATATATTGATAAATATAATAAAAATTCACGTGGGATAAAATTCAGTCACTATATTTATATAATTAATAACAATTACTGTGTGCAATTATTTATGTGATTTAGAATTATTTATTTATTTATTTGAAAATGCTGTGGCTAATCCTTAATTATTCAACTTATATAAATCACCAAGATATTAAATTTTATACTCAAATGCTTAATTAGAATTGGAACCATAATTAAAAATTTATTCATGTATACTACTTAATTCAACTAAACAAAATAAGGTATAATCTGATACATATTTTGCCAAAACCTGCACAAAGTTTAGGAACATATCAATCTTATTGTATTCATCTGTCTTTTCCTGCAGCTTCACCTTGCAGCCCTCAAATTATGTTAAAAAGAACATCAAAATAAAATGTTTTACAGCCCTGAATTTATAATGTAATCTAATTTGTGACCTGTATCTAGATGCACAAAAATATTTCGATTCATTCTTGATCACATCATTATATATATATATATATATATATATATATATATATATATATATATATATATGTGTGTGTGTGTGTGTGTGTGTGTGTGTGTGTCTATTAGTATAATAATTTATCTTTTGTACAATCAGGCCGACCTTATAGACTATTTTATCTTATAAGACACTAAATTATTTGCTAAATTGATATTTTTTTAATAATCCAATAATCTAAACCACTTTATAAATTAAAGTTTTTAACTATTTTTTAAAATTAATGATATATTTTTTAACATGGCCACTATTATTTAAATAACTTTTAAAAAATTAATATTTCAATTGTATTTCTTTCGTAATAACATTAAAATAAGTTAGTAACAACTTCTAAAATTTACAGCCTATTTGGGATTATTTTTATTTTTTATTTTATTTTATTTATATTTTTATTTAAAATAAAATATATTTATGGTGATAGATTTTTAAAAATACTAAAATATCCAAAATCAATTTGATCCATTTTGTATAGTTGAAATACTAAATTAACATGAATTATATATCATTATTTTTGTATGAGCAATAAGAAAAATATTTATCTATTGTGTTTAGGTCAGATTTGCATTTCAATACGTCATCAACTTGTTTGCCTTCAAAGACGAGTTGTCCATAAAAAAGTGTCGAAGCTACAAACGCGGCTGCTGACCCACGAGATTCACAATCTGCCCCCACACCGCCAAGATGACAGCTGCGTCCGAGTAGCTAGATGGGATGAGTTCCATGTCTTTTTCTTTTTCTGTATATTTCTTCCTCCAAAAGCGCTGTGATAAGTTCCATTCAAGCACTCTAACGTTCTCACAATGATAGGAACATAATTCATAAAATATTTCTTTGATATTTGTAAAAAAATAAAACACTTTTCGTTTGAAGAATGATGACCATTAAACTTATCTGAAAATAAATCATGAGTAAAAGCCTTTCTTATCTTCTTTCTATGCTGACTTGTGCAAAGACATATTGCTTTAACCAGCAGCTCCAGGAATGTGGGTTTGATGGTCACTTTTATTTTGTATTTTATGGGTTCGATGGTCAAATACAGTTCATTTGCAAGTACCTAACAATTTTGGATGACTTATCTGAAATTTGTAGTTCTTCATGATAAAGATTAGTTGTCATTCAGTGATGACTTAATGAATGCTTGGTGATGATGATGCCTTGTTGCTCATTGGTTACGATCTTTTGTCGCTTATTATAAACACATATATCATTTGCTAATCATGAAGTGATGCCACTTTACTAGTCATTGATATGATGCTTAGAACGGATGGAACTAGTAGAGCTACTTGCCACTCAAAATTTTTGTTATTAAATTCTTTAATCTTCGATAATACATTAAATTTTACCCCTAAACTTAGATAGTTAATAATAATTTATTATTAATCATATAGCTTTAAAAAATTTATCATAAAGATTATAATTATTTTAAGAAATTAAAAATATATAATTTCTAATTATATTAGTTAAAAAAATTAAGAAAATAAATTTATATAAAGATATACTAAACCTAAATCGCTTATCAAACCACAATTTCTTCTATATATTAGTAATATAAATTTTAAGAAAATAATTGAAGTATCAAGGATAATTTTTGATTGATTAAAAGATGTGTTTTCTTATTTTATAAGTTGTTCTTAACTTTTTTTATTTAGTTATTTAATTATTCCATTTTATTTAAAATTTTAAAATTTTAGTTTTGATTATTTTTATTAATTTTTTATTTCATCATCTCATTTTAAATTTTGATTCAGCCAATGATACTCAGTAATTAATGATCCCATCTACAGTGCTATATACTAATGAGGTATTTTTTTATTTGATGGCCTCTTCAATACTTTCATCAATCTGTATTATAATCTACAATGCACAGATATGGACACTACATGACCCAGAGACATGACATATTTATTATTAAAAATATAAGGCATAACACATGCTTGATACAACATTATAAATTTTATATCTTAACAATTGTAAACAATTATCTAATGCAAATAAAATAAATTGAGTACTAAGAGATAAAAATAATAAGATATTTGTCTATTATGAACTTTGAAAAGACAAAAAAAAAATCATAGATGATACGAAAGCATTAAAGAAAATAGCGTGGAGTGATGTGAAGATATTGACCTTCAACATTGATGATGACAACTAAGGATGATGTTCTATATTCATTTGAAAAATCATAATCACGTCTCACGAAGATGGGACAAAGACTTAAATAAGAGAGCTGGATAATGTTCACATCCACAGAGCATGGATTATAAATTAAGAAATAAGTTATAAGTTTATAACTTATATAATTTAACGACAGACAAGTCAGATTTTTTAAAATTATAATTTTAATTGGACACGAGAAGTGTCCATTGGATGTATCAATAATCTGCATATCATTATTTCTAAGAGTTCTGCATCATAGATTATAATCAATATTTAAGTTCTCAATATCATTGTCTTCTTTTATTATTTCAAGCAAAAATTTTACTGATTTCTCTAAAATTATTTGGTGCTGAATATATTTTTAGTAGTATTTTCTCAATTAATGATTTTCACATCTCAGTCAAATTAAATGATTTATTTTTCTGACAATTTTCATGTAAAATATTCAGACATGCTTTTATCTATGTGTTTTTGAAGCTCTTAAGCTAAAATGAAAGTAAGATGCTATAATATAAATATTTATGCATTTAATTTCTTCCATCATAATGCTGGACGGTAGTAATTGGACGGCGAAGCACGCAAATCAATGTTATGGGCAGCATTAGCAGAAGAAAAAAGCTGCTTTTGATGACCGTCTTACAAGTATAAATTTCTTCTATACAATATGGGTTAGGTGATATTTGTCAACTGCTACGTGCAATTTAAAATTTATTTTAATGCAATGCGAAAATCTGGAGATTTCAACGCAGCTTCGGCACTGTATTTATTTATTTATAATGGATGTCCACTCAGAATCTCATTCATTTTATGGCATATTATTTTCAATATAAATAATTTTTGGAGGACCTAGCATCAATTTATCCATAAGTTTAGGCCCTCACTTCTTTTCTGCAGTCACTTCGATAACGAATCAATACGGTGGAGAGTTCCAACCGTGCTCGCTCATGTGAACCGAGCAAAGGACGGTGGGTCTTCAGAACTGCATTCAACAACCTTTTTTTTTTATAACCACCTTCTTGATTATATAAAATTTATTATTCTTACAATAACGATATATACATATAAAAAAAATTAGGTTCCTTCATTGTAATAAAAATCAATTTAGTTTTTTGTGGATGGTAAATGATCCCAAAATTGGACAAAGTAATCTAAAGAAGAAGAGATTACTAATTTGAAAATCCCGATCAAAAAAATCATGAGGTTGGGTCAAGATAAAATAATCACTATGATATGACCGGATTTAATTTGTTGGATGCACTCTTACCGGGGATTAAATCTCATTCTTGAATTGCCTCGCGTCTGGTTGTGCACCGTCTGATGAAGCTTGTCGAGGAAGAAACACATCTTCTCGAAGCCTGGATCCGATAAGGGGGTAAACGGCTCTTCGAGCGGCTGAAACTCCTTGGAAAGGCACTGAGAGGGAGGGAGAGACTCTGGGGAAATTAGGGTTCTTCCGGAAGAAAAAAACAGAGGAGAAAAACTTCGGAAGAGAAGAAGAAAGAAAGTTGCAGAGGATCAAGTGATTATATTTCTCCTTCTGTCTTTTTACATGGCTTATTTATAGCCCTAGTTTTATAGAAAAAGTAAATCTAACTACTTTTAGTTTCTTTTCACGTTTATCTTTAAGTTCTTGATTTCTTTTCTGTTTTTTGTTGGTTGTAGATGTATCTTTCTGATCTGGCAAGTTCTTGATTTATTTTCTGTTTTTCAGTTGTTTAGTTGTTATATTAGTCGGATCTGACAAGATCTTTCCTTCCACTTCTATTTTTCAGTTATTTCTTGGCGGTAGTAGTCTGATCTGGCGATATCTGTATATTCAGAGGTCTGTATGTCTTAAACTCATTTTATTGGACAAAGTCCTTTATCCAAGATGGTGTTTTTCTTTCTCTGGTGTTCTCTCTTGTGCTGTTGATGTTTGTAGTTATGTTTGGGTTCATATCATAGTACTTATGTAAATAATTAACGATTTGATCCATCTCAAATGGTCATTAAGATATAAACTCAATGTTGGCATCAAATTATTGTAGTTAGGATAAAGGTGATAAGATTGAGTGCACCAAATTATTGTGTGGCATTCATATGATTTGCTTCCTCCTGACAAGTTACACTAAAGAGATGAAATTGTCGTCAATCAAGAAAAAGGTTAAAATATCATTATTGGTTAGATTTTTATTAAATAATAGTAAGTAAGATTATATGAAAGGATTGATACACCCAACTTAATATGTGGAATGAATCAATAGAACAAAGCTGAATTGAATTATAATTATTTTAGAAATTGTGGTTATGTAAATGAGAAAGATATTTAATAGATTTACAACCTATTTAAAATGTGGATTATGGTATTTGAAGGTTAGTTCACAGAAGAAGAAAAAAAAATTCAATAGCATAAATAACATTGAAGATATGGATAAATGTTTAAGTGCTAGAAGGTAAAGGTAAGATAAAGCAAATATAAATCATACATAAGAAAATGGATGGGGATTAATATTGGACTTCTCTTTAAGCTTACATCAACTTCCCAAGCTTATTTTGATAATATCAAATCATCACCAAGAAAAAATAAAGGAAACTAAGATTTATAAACTCTCTTTTAGCAAAGAGATTAATCAATTTTTCCTTTATTTTAATGCACAATTTATTAATGAGTAGCCTCTATGCCATCTCCTACACTTGAACAAAGGGCTTTGGCTCAAGCAAGAAATGTTTTGATTTTTAATTTAGAGATTCTAGGAATCACTTTCAATGAGTACAATTATGATAAAATGTTCTACAGTTGAGTAGTTTCTTATCTAAAATTTCTCTTTTGTCCATCTTATCTATAATTAACCTTGTGCATATCTTATTGTTGTCTTGAAAATATGAAGCGAATTTTTATCCATTTAAAAGAGTTATCTTCAACACTTCTTATCTCACCATTTTAGTCTTTAGAATAATTCATTCCATTCATGAATTATAAGAGATTCTTACTATATCTTTAGTAACTAATTTACCCTCTTATAGAGTGATTACATTGTTGCAGTGTTTCTTAATTTGTTAAGAAATATCTTGGACCTATTTTTCATGATTAAATATGTATTAATCCAATTTTAACTATAGGAAAGTTTTGTAAATATTGTTGAAAAAGTTAAATGTTACCTAAACTTATCATTTTGAGTGTTATCATACATTTTGTAGAATTTTTTTAAAACAAATTCCATGTTTAAATTTTCAAATCATAAAGAGAACAAATTTTCGATGTTTTAGAGAATTGGATAACTCAAAAAAATCACTTTCATTACATGATTTCATTGATCATGGATTTCTTTAAACTTTAGAAAATCATTTTAAATTATTTAAAACATTCTAAAATTCATAAATGTTTTGAAATTTATTTCTTAATTTTACAATTGATGTAATGTTTACCTTTTTTTTATGAAAAAATACTAAGCAATTTTGAAAAAAAAATATGCGAGAATGATTGATTCTTTTTATTAATGAGCTTATGTTTCAGTTTTCCGATGCATTAGATGTGAATATATTGAAATATGCAAATATTTTTATTAAAATTCTTATGTTTAAAAATTGAAATTTTTATATTAAATTTAATTTGATTATCTATCATCATCTAATCTGATCATATCAAGTCACAGAGCAATGACATTTATCCTTATAAGCCATTTTGGATCTATTTATATAGTTTTATATTTTATTTTATTTATATGTCACTTTAAAATAATACATATTTGATGGTGATAATTATTTTTAAAATATTCAAAACACCAAAAAGTTGTTTTGAATATGTTTAAAATAATTTAATTTGTTTTTTGAAAGAAAATTTAAGAATGCATAAAAACTAATCTAAATAATCATATTTTTAAAATAACATAAAAGTAAAAAACAAAAAAAAAGGAAATTTATAAATCAACCACCTAATACATGTGTATTTACAATTTAACCACTCTCTCTATTTTTTTTTTTTTTTTTTGAACTACATGACTCATGTATTTGTATATGCCAAGATCAAATCTTTGAGAATTTTACAAAAATGAAAAATATGGATTGAGCTTTTGTTATGAATTTCAATATATTAAAGTCAATTTGAAAAATTAAGATTGAAGGTTATTAATTTGTAAATATAGAAGAATAGTATGATTATGTATGTAAAAGCCCCAAACAAAAAACACAAAAACAATTAATCCCAAACAAGTCCTTTAGAGTTTAAATTTTTTTCATTTATTTAAAGTTTTTTATAGTAATTCTAAAAAAAATTTAAATTTTAAAAAATAAACATTTTGAGATTAATTTTATTTTGGTAAAGGTATTTGGCATATCAACTATTTAATTTAACATTAGATTAATTATTTATCTAAATATTTTTAGCTAATCTCTAAAATTTTTAACAATTCACCACATTAAAAAAAAAATTAAGACTTCAACTTTTACTTTGAGTTTTAACTTATCCTTTGCATCTAATTTTTCAAACTTCAAATTTAAAACCTTCTAATCTCATTTCAAAACATCACGTTTTAAATTTGATGCATTTTAAGGTATTTTTAGGATTCTCAATTTTGAATTATTTCAATCTAATGTTTTTTTTTTTTGTAACCTTTCAATTCTTATCATTAAAAATTATAAATTAATATCCATTTTTTTTCAAACATATTTAATGTCATTAAAAAAATTTATAAAATAAACCTCTAAATTTAATAATATTAAGGTGGTAAGCTTTAGCTTATATAGATCCCTAAGACAAATTTGCTTTAACATAGTTTTTTAAGTTATCCTTGACCAAAGTAAGCCTTTTCACAAACTTAAGTTCTATAATAGGGCACACCTTTTTATTCATTCCGTATAAGTCTAAAGTGTAGCTAGGTCACTTTGATAGCAAACTATGTTGGTACATGAGTAATAGTTTCTTATTGTGTTAGTTAAGAGTGATATTTGATGCACATTTGGTGAAGCTACACTTTCGCAATAGTATAAATTATATTTTCCTTATAGGCATTTAATTATAAAATTTAATTTTGATTTTATTTTTGTAAGGGCTATATGTCAATATTTAAAAAGATAACTAATAGTTTCTATTACTATTAATTTAAATGATATATGTGTTTATTTCTATTATAATATAAACTATTTGTTTTTGCTAATACTTTATCTTTTTATTTTTATACTTATACTTTCTAGTTAATAAAATTTATATATGCAATTAGTTTATGAACTTGTATATTTTTTAGATTGAAATCTAAGTGTGCATCGAAGAATAAATGGTCTAGGAGCACTGAAGATAAACTAGTAATAATAACCAAGATTGAAATAAATCTGGTTGTTTTCACATTGTTAATATTGATTAATGTATAAATTTAGTACTTGTTCATATTATGTAGAGTCCAATTACCATGTATTATTAATACTTGGAGTATCTTAATAGACACATCTACATGTAGCATCTACTTATTCTATTATGTTTGGCTCCATAAACTTTTTCTCTTTTCTAGTCAATTTACCTAGCCACCATTTATTAATTTTACTAGGAGTATCCCATCATGAACATCTACATCTAACCTCTACCTTTTCTTTTAAATTTGGTTACATAAACTTTACACCTTTCTAGTTGATTTATCAGTTACTTATCTTTTGTTTTTTTCTTAAACTATTGTGTGCCGTTTATATAAAATTATGCCTTATATTAGACTTATAACTTTTTCTTCTTGTTTGAAAAAGATAAAGAAAATTGATGATTCAATTTTTAATAATTTGGATTATCATACAACCAAAAATGATGTGTTAGGCTAGAATCAGTAAGTACAATTTAAAATTAGTAAACACCTTTATTCCCATGTCTTAATCTCACAACCGAGAAGAAGAGAAAAAAAAAAAAAAATATATATATATATATATATATATATATGTATATATTCACTCAAGATTTTAATGAACATCTTATTCACAATGGCCAAAATAAGAAAAAGCGAAAATTTTAACATAATTAAAACAAATAGGAGACAAAAATTGTTTTTTTAAATATTTATAAATCAACTTGAAACATAGCTCAATTGAAGTACTATGTACAACTTTCAATTACTCTGGGTAAAATTATTGATCGACACAATGATTTGTTCACTTATGATTTTAATTCCTACATGCTGATGATTTGTTCACTTAATGATGCCATGTTGCTTATTATAAACAAATACATCATTTACTAATCATGATGTGAAACCACTTATTAATTATTTCTTTGATGTTCACAAATGATGATGGCATATATAGTGCTATGAAACAAGTAATGCTCACAATTCCTATCAGTATCACAAAACCCTCCTTTGATGGTCTCTTCATCACTTGTAATAACTTGTATTAGAATCAATATTAGTGTTCTTATTATCACTATTGTTTATTTCAAATGCAAAATTTTGTCTATTTCTCTCAAACTATTTGCAAAGTGTAGGGCTTATAGTTATTTCATATAAAATGTTCATGTTTGTGTTTTAACTCTATGTGTATTTGAAATTCTTGAATTAGAATGATGTTAAAATATCACATAATTAGTATCCATTGGACATTAAGCTTTTCATTAAAGAAAATCATTTAGCATAGTCTAATCTAAAACATGTGTGGTGCCATGTGATAAAGTTTGAAAAGGAATGAGAATTAGTGCCGAAATTTAGCTGTAATTTTCTTTTGAAAGAAAGACGATGCATAGTAATTGGATGGCATTCATGTAAGTTTATACAATGGACGGCCTTAAGTGAGATCGTTAAGCGTGAATTTCATTCTTTCTTCCCTAGAGGGTTACGTGAGATTTGTCAACTACCTCGTGAAATTTCAAATTTAATTGGAGATAATTAATTCAGGGTTTCAATGCATAAGAAAAATTGGATTTACATTGAACCAGTGTAAACTAGAGAGAACGGCAGATTCAACCTGAGATTGGTTTAATAAATTTTCTCTTAATCACTATTTTATATTATTTAATCAAATAATTAAACTTTCTAATTAAATTGATATTAAGTTTTAATAGTAATTTTTAATTATTTAAATTTAATTATTTTTATAAAATTTTAAAATATCATTTTATTAATATGAAATTAACTAAATTAATTTATAAAATAACCACATAGTTTATAAGATTACTCTTTAGAGCTCTTTTTTATATATAAAGAGTACAACACATATTTTTTTTATGATGTGAGACTAAAGAATATGAATAAAGAGTGCAACTATACTTTACTTTTGAGAATAGTAAATGATATTGAGATATAAGAGCATAAGAATAACATTTGAATTTTTAACTTTATATTCTTATTATAAATTATATTATATAATATAAAAACATTATTTAAAAAAATATATTTTTAATAATAATATTTTATATACCATATTTTTTTATGTTAGCTATATTTTATAAAGTTTTTAAAAATAATTTTTATATTAAATATTTTATATTTTTATTACAAAATATTAATTTTATAATAATATTTACATATTATATTTTTATGTTAGATATATTTTATAAAGTTTTTAAAATAATTTCTATATTTTAAATTATATAGTTTTAATACAAACTATATTTTTTAAAATATTTTTTTATTATATTTTATACTAATTTTCATAAACTTATATAATAAATTTTTTGATATATTTAACACACTTACCTAAATTTATAACACACAATAATTATAACTTAACTTAATGACCTTTATATCAATCTTTAAAATTATTATTACTAGTAATATTATATATATATACATCAAGTGCTATTTGCCGTGGGGGCTATATTTGGTCGGCCATTACAAATAGATCAGCCAGTGTGAAATCCGCCTTCTTCGGGTTTTAGTTGAAATAGATATTACCAAAAGCACCCAAAAGAAACTGGATAGGCTGAAAAAAAGGCTATAACCAAAAGTTGAATTTGAAAACTTTCCGGTTTTCGCTCCCATTGCAAAATTCATGGGCATGAAAACTCGATTGTTTTATTCTCCACCCTCGCTAAAAAAAGAATAAGTTATCGACTCTAACTCCTCCTTAAAAAGATCAACCTACTAAAATGGCATATGTTCCAAAAATCAACCACACACAAAAATAAACTTATCGTTTCTACACCTACCGATTCGCTTAAAGGGCTTCATAATGATTTAGTGGAATTTCATGATGATACGTCCTGTGAGGGGGAAAGGGTTAACCCAGTTGATATTGTACCTAAAGACAACTTATTGCCCCAACCCAATCTTGACATTTATCCTACTGACCTAGCTCAAAGAAACAATGGTGAGGACCTTGTTGGGCAGAACTCAAGAGATACTCACGACTCTTTAACATCCGAACAAAACAAACGGATTGAGGAACCCCTAGTTCTAGAAAAACATCCAACTAATAATCCTGAAATGGAGATTGGAAAAATCACCACCTCTACTATCGCTCATATAGATACTCAGGCTAACCTATCCTCTCAACAAATTTCAGACACCGAAGAAGGGGAAATCTCTATCACCATTCCATTAATTACCACTGAAGCTAACATAAATTTTTTAAATTATCCTCTTTCAGATGGAGATATACGAGAGACTGAAAGACCTTTCCAAACAGTTTCCTACAAAAAGAAGTCAACAAATCCTAGAAGCTCCACTAGATCTACCAGATCCGCCTCCACATCTCTTAAAAAATGAAATTAGGTTTTCTTTTGCATACTTTTCTTATACATATTCCTGTTACCCTCCTCAATTTCTTTCGCATCTTCGTTATGATTAGATCTATTATTTGGAATATTCGTGGTATTGGGACTCCACCAAATAGGGTTAGTCGCACTCACAACGCCGCACTCCTTATTATTATAGAACCTCTTATTCATTCTTCCAAGATTGCTAATGTTGCTCAAAATCGGTTTTCAAAATTTTTTTCACAACATTAGCAATAAAATTTGGTGCTTCTGGAAACCATCAATCACTATCACCATCCTAGAAGATCATAATCAATTGATTAATGTTCTCATTTCTTTAGGGGATTTCTCTGCTCTGGGCTCTTTTATTTATGCTTGCTTAGGGGGAACATCCTATGGAATAGCAAGATCCTTTGCCGCATCGTCACTTTACCTTGGCTTGTTGGAGGTGATTTCAACACTATTCTTAATCCGAAGAAGGGGCTCTCCCTAACACTCACTCCATGGAAGATTTTGAATATGATCCTTGATTGTAACTTAACCGACATCGGTTTTCAGTTCTAACTTCACTTGGAACAACTCAGACTTTGGCAACGCCGATCGTATCCTATTTAACTCACTTTGACCAATGGCCAAACACCAGTGGATCATTTGAGTAGAACACTCTGGATCACGCTCCACTTCTTATTTCTGTTATGAACCCCCCACCTCTTAGACAGTCTCCTTCCCCCTTTAGATTTCAAAACATGTGGACGCAACATAATGATTTTTTGAATGTTGTCTCTATGAACTGGATGGCTCCCATTCACCACACAACTCGTTAAAGGTATGATCCGTTTTGGCTCAAACTTAAACGCCTCAAACAAATTCTTAATTGGTGGAACAAACATCATTTTAAAACATTTTAATTTAAAAGTATGGAGAATTTGGTTTGTTCTCTTGAAGAAGCAGTCATCACGGACTCGAGCAAACATGACCAACTTAAGGAAGCTAAGGATAAGCTGATTAAATTTCAAAATATGGAAGAAACTTATTGGCGTCAAAAGCGCTAGTAAACAAATAACGGATGGCGACAAAAATACAAAATATTTTCACGCTCTTTTCAAAAAAAAGAAAGTTCTAAACTCTATTAAAAAAATTAAAAATGAGAATGGCAGTTGGATCACTGGCAGCAAAGTATTACAAGACTCGGTCGGTAACCATTTTAAAAATTTACTTAATACCAACCCCGAACTTATTGATATCTCCAATCCTCACTTGATTCCCTCCTTGATCACCTCGGAGCAAAACAATTCACTCACATTGTGCCCCACGGAAGCTGAGATTAGTGATACCCTTAATAGCATGAACTCGGACTCTATCGCTGGCCCTGATGGGTTTACTACCCATTTCTTCCAACATTGCTGGTCCACTATTAAAACTGATTTGATTAATGCGGTTTTTGATTTTTTTGAGGGAAACCCCCTTCCTAGAGCTTTCGCTAGTACCTCCATCATTCTTATCCCTAAAAATCCAAATCCGGAAACCTGGGGTGATTTTAGACCTATCAGTCTTTGCACCTTTTTCAATAAATTAATTGCTAAACTAATCTCTAATCAATTATCGCTTCCCAATATTATCTCTCCTAATCGTCGATTTATGAAAGGTAGAGCTATATCTGATAACATCCTCCTTGCCCAAGAATTAATCCATGACATTGACGTTCCCATCAGAGGTGGAAACATTATCTTCAAACTTGATATATCCAAAGCTTTTGACAATCTATCTTGGGACTTTTATTTAAGATTCTTAGCCTTTTTGGGTTCTCAAGCGTTTATTCATCTTATTAAAAAATTGTGCCACGAATGCTTGGTTTTGTGATCATCATAGTGAGTCGACGGTTTTTCACATCTACCCATGGCTTGAGACAAGGAGACCCTCTCTCTCTACTCTTTTATCATTCTGACTACCTATCCGGTGTTTGAATGATATTTTCTTTTATAAACCTAAATTGCTTTATAAAACTTCGTGGTGGCATTCCGCTTTCTCATCTTAGTTTTCGATGACTTTATCATCTTCTGCTTCTATCCCACATATCAAAACAATCTTGAAATTACTTGGAAAGGAAAGTGGATTATTTCTTAACAAGAAAAATGTTGCTTTATTCCTTCATCCAAAATTGCCATCAATAGGATTAACCATATTGTATCACTAATTTTAAGCAACATCGGTGGCCTCTTAAATACCTTGGTGCCCCTCTTTTCAAAGGACATAAAAGGTCACATCATTTCGATGATATAATCCAAAAGATCTCTAATCGTATTTCTTCTTGGGAATATAACTTTCTATCTTTTGGCCGTAGGCTTACCCTGATTAAGAGCACCCTCAATTCCTTACCTATTTATCTCATTCAATCTATTGTGCCTACCAATTCTATCATCAACAGGATTGAGAGGCTTATAAATAAATTTTTTGGGGCTCTAACACTTCTACCAAAAAAATGCATTGGTCCAGGCAAAATGTTGTGGCTCCTTGAGGAAGGTGGTCTTGTAAGACTATTAAAGATACAATCACCATTTTCATACAAACTTTGGTGGAACTTTAGATGCAATAATAACCTTTGGGCAAACTTCATGAATGTTAAATATTGCCAAGGAAGCACCCTATAAATTGTTCCTACAATTCTAGAGACTCCGACTTTGAAAAGATTATGTAGCATTAAACACAGTCGAGTCTTATTTAACTCTTATTTAAGATATTTTCCATTCGCATTAATAGATTTCTACACACCATAATAATTATAATAATTTATGTCATTGAATACATCCCATCCTCTATAATTGAGGATCGATCCTATTTAAACTATCTCGAATGGTGAATTTAATTTTAAAAATGTTTGGATATATAATAAAAGAAATGTTGAAATCTCTAATGTATATGACAAATTATGGCATAACAACATTCCTACTACTTACTCCATTCTTGTTTGGCGTATTCTTAAGAACTTTATCCCGGTTGATTCCTTAATGTGGAACAAAGGCTTCCACTTACCCTCTAAATGTTATTGTTGTTTTCACATCGAAGAGGTTAATCATCTTTTTGTTAATGGGGCCATTGCTTTGAAGCTGTGGCTGTGGTATGATGATCTTTTTAACAATGACCTTTTCAATGGTTCCTTATCCATATACCAACTCCTTGATATTTATTTTAAAAACATCCCTAAAGGTCACATCAAAATTACAACTGCTAGTATTATTATTTGGTTTATATGGATGGCCGTAAAAACACAACGGTATAGCTATGAATCACAGAAAAATTATGGCTAGAATAAAATACAAAATTAGTGAGCTATTTAATGCCAACCTAATTAAGCGTAAACAATTCAAAGGTTGTATTGGTCGCCAAATTAGGTCTTCACTATTCGAACTATATGTCACTCTGAAGGTCGCTTTTTTGGGTTTAACCCAAAAACAATCTTATTAAAATTAATACGGATGGTTCGGTGCACCGTAATGGTTATGGTTGTGGTGGTATTTTTAGAAACTACACTGGTAAAGCTCTTTATGCTTTTGCTTTCCCTTTACAAACCTGTTCTGTTCCATATGCTGAACTTATGGCTGTGTACTATGCACTTGAGATTTGCCTTCAACATGGCTGGTTTAACATCTGGATTGAAGTGGATGCTTTGCTGATTATTGACCTCTTAACTTCTACGAAATCTGGTAATGCTGAATTGTTTTACGTGCTCAAGCATATCCGAACCCTCCTTTCTAAATTCAGCTATGCGATCTCTCATGTTTGGAGGGAAGGCAATGCACTACCTGCAAAACTTAGGGGGCAACAATAGAGCTATCTTTGATAGCTTACCTCCTCATCATCGAAAGGCCTAGTTAACTCGGATGGGCTACCTATGAGTTTAAATAGCGTGTCTTACATTTTGGCTTGGTATTGGACTGACGGTCCAACACCCTTAATTAATTTGTTCATTTGGTTCTATCCGATGATTCTCGATTGTTCTTTTATTGTTTTCTGAGTGGTTCCTTTAAGTTGGGATTGCGGTTGTTTGGCAACGGAGCCTTACTATAACTTATATGGAATTTTAAATGGGTTGTTGGTGTTGGATTCTATTTTGCACGCGTGCATCCTATGGTCGGATAAGCTTTTTGGTATTGGTTGGTCTGATATTAATCGATAGGTATTTGTTATTTTGATTTGTTGGACTGGGCTATCCTAATGTCTACGGTTGGAGTTCGCCCACCGCTATATGATTCGATTTACTTTGGCTCCTTTATTTGGGGCGTTGTTTGTGACGGTGGAGCATTCGATTTTGTTTTTTTGGTTCTATCCACTGCTAGATGTTACTGATTGTGCTTTAATTGGTTTCTGGCTGGTTCCTTTAATTTGGGATTGCGGTTGTTTGGTGAACCGGAGCCTGTTGAGACCTTATGGAATTTTATATGGGTTGTTAGTGTTTGGATTCTACTGTATATGCAAGTGAGACCTTGGCTGGCAGCATTGTTTTTTTGGTGTTGGTTGGTCTGATAATAATCTGTATGTATATGTCTTCTTGGTTTTGTTGGACTGGGCTACCCTATTTCATGCCTTCTGGTGACCTGTTATTGCTTGGCTGCTAGCTGTTTCTGTTTTTCTCTTTTTGTTTCTGGCTGTTTCCTTTATTTGGGGCTTACGGTTGTTTGTTTGGCTGATCCGTGGAGCCTTCTTTCACCTATATGGAATTTTGGTGTTTGGGATTCTCTCAGATCTGTAAGTGCATATATTATTTGGGATTCTCAGACCGGTTGTTCTTTAGCTTCATTGCTTTAGTAGTATTTGGATTGTGTTGGAATTGAATCACTTTCATTCTCTCCTTCTTCCTGTGTTGGGGGCATTGTCTCGATTGCCTTGATGTCTTGCCTTTCCTTTACTGGTAGCTGCGGCTCCTTTGTTTTTTTCCTATACACTTAATTGAATCAGGACTGGATACCTTCATTGTTGAACTTTGTCCTTCTGGACAGCATATATGATGTCTCAAATGACAACCACCAATAGCTCCTATACAGGTTTGTGGGATAGGATGGCTGTGAGGATTTCACTTCTCTTTGGTTGGTAGTTGCATTTTTGTGGTATCCTTCCGATGTTTGGATGCTCATATTTGCAATTGCCCCAAATTACTATGAATGAGCCGGAGCCTTCTTTATCTCTCTTCTTCACTAACAATTTCAAATTATCCTGCATTCAATTATATTTTGTCTGCACTATCTAATTGGATCAAACTTCTTTTGTATTTATACTTGCGTGGTGTTTAGCTCTTTTTTGTAGGTTGCTGCATATGTCATGGACTCTTTCTCCTTCACTTGACCTTCATTCGCTCATTGCCTTCAAATGGTTTGCTCGAGTTTGCTCCATTTTCCAAGTACTATTACAACCATCAGAGCATTGTATTATCTCTTCTTTAGCTTATTATGTTAATCATCTTGTATCTTTTGTTTGCTTTATGGTTTTCTTTTGCTCTTGGATGTACTTAGTTGGGGATTTACTCCTTAGGTTGATTGTAGCTCTTTGAGTAGTAGTTTCGGAGTTTATCCCCTTTAAGGACCTTGTAACCTTTTTTTTGTGGCATAAAATACCCCCGTATAATGGGGTTTCCCAAAATATATATATATATATATATATATATATATATATATATATATATATATATATATATATATTATATTTATCACATAAAATTGTATAATTTAATTAGATATATATTTAATCATTTTAATATTTATTACATAATCTCGTTTAACCCTATACCACCAAACCATCGAATCTTGAACTTCTCCCTCTTCCGGTTCTATGTCCGATTCGGTTTTGACAACCTTGGTTTCATTCACTACATTCAATAAACTATTCTTACTTTTTATCATCGTATTCTAGGTTAATATAAATGTATTATTGATAAGAATATGGCTACGCAATCATAGTCATTTTAGCATAATTGTTCAAAATTTAGCTTCAATTAAGAAGTCTTGAAATCAAGACTTTACATATGTGTTTACAAAATAATATATATACAAAAATAAAACAAAAAAGGCTACGTTGATGTGTGTTCATCTAAGTTTTTTAAATGAGCCTCTCCAATAATAATAATAATAATAATAATAACAACAACAAATAAAAAGTACAATAAACAATATTATCTTGATATACAAATATGCACTTAAAAAGGAAAGTTTTTCGATTATGACAAAAACTAGCTTAGAATATCCTATTCCAATTATTATTTTGTTGTTTGCATATATTATTGGAAAATGAAACCAAGTAATCTACATAATTAAAGTTAATTAGAGTTAAAATTTAGCAAATGAATTTTAAGATTACTTAATTATCATCATTAATCATAGACTATTTCATCCTTAATCATTATTAAGCCTTTTGAATTGTTATTAGTTAACATTAACCATTATTTTTTTTCTATGGTCTTGCCTTGGAACCAAACCTAATTAGTGCCATTGTTAGGAAACATGAGAATAAGGAGATGTCAATTTAATGATTAAAATGTATTCTAAAAGTGTATTGGTGCATTCTCTATGAAAATTCTCACAAAAAAATAATATTTATTTAAATCTGACCTACATAGGCAGATCAATCAAGTTCTAGAGAGAATGTTGTCCTCTTTTGTTTTATTTGATCAAGTGATGGTGGGACATAAGTTTTAAAATTTTTTAGGGACAGGCATGGTATTTCTATTTTATAACATGTAGAAGAAATGTGACTAAACATTCAAAGTACACGCATATGTTCATCTTAACTATTGAATTTTAGACATATATGCAAGTAGACAAACTTAGAGATTTCACATTTGAAATAAACCCACATGAAAAAATAATCAGTCAGTCTAGATAAAAAATTAACTATTTGTGTAAGTTTAGTGTTGATCCCTCTCAAGTGGTCAATAAAATATAAATTCAATGTTGTCATCTTTATAATTAGGATAAAGGTGACAATATTCGGGGTACCAATGGCGGTAAAGATGGAACCCAAAGTTAAAGAGAGGGGCATTGAAATAAAAAATAAGTAAAATAAATCAGAATTAATATTTTTTAAATCAAAATAAATAAATAAAAAGATTAAATTAAAATAGCTAAATATAATTTATAAATAAAGAAATTTTAATTTATTATAATTTGGTATTTTAAATTGTGTCTTGTAAAAACAATGGCAAGCCCAAGTGCCCCTATATGTCAAGACAAGTGTACGATAAAGGTTTTTTTTTTTTTTTTTTTTTTTTTTTGGAAACCCCATTATATGGGTATTTTATTGCCACAAAAAAAACAAGGTCAAAGGGGATAAACTCAAACTACCAAAGAGCTACAATCAACCTAAGGAGTAAATCCCAACTAAGTACATCCAAGAGCAAAAGAAAACCATAAAGCAAACAAAAGATACAAGATGATTAACATAATAAGCTAAAGAAGAGATAATACAATGCTCTGATGGTTGTAATAGTACTTGGAAAATGGAGCAAACTCAAGCAAACCATTTGAAGGCAATGAGCGAATGAAGGTTGAAGTAACAGAAGGAGAAAGAGTCCATGACACTGTGAAGCAACCTACAAAAAAAGAGCTAAACACCTGCAATTATAAATACAAAAGAAGTTTGATCCAATTAGATAGTGCAGACAAAATATAATTGAATGCAGGATAATTTGAAATTGTTAGTGAAGAAGAGAGATAAAGAAGGCTCCGGCTCATTCACAGCAATTTGGGGCAATTGCAAATATGAGCATCCAAACATCGGAAGGATACCACAAAAATGCAACTACCAACCAAAGAGAAGTGAAATCCTCACAGCCATCTTATCCCACAAACCTGTATAGGAGCTATTGGTGGTTGTCATTTGAGACATCATATATGCTGTCCAGAAGGACAAAGTTCAACAATGAAGGTATTCATTAAAGTGTATAGGAAAAAACAAAGGAGCCGTAAATAAAGGCAAGACATCAAGGCAATCGAGACAATGCCCCCAACACAGGAAGAAGGAGAGAATCGAAAATAAAAGTGATTCAATTCCAACACAATCCAAATACTACTAAAAATGAATGGATGCAAAGAAAATAAAGAACAACCAGAGAATCCCAAATAACCATAGATTGCACTTACAAGAGAATCCCAAACACCAAAAATATAAGGTGAAAGAGGCTGATCACCAAACAAACAACAAGATAAGGTACTAATTACCTATAATAAATATGTTTGTCAAGGTGCTTTTGACAAGGGAAGATGAATCAATCGAGGAGCCAAAGGACTTAGAGAATAAACCTAAAGGTAAAGCATAATCAACTCATGGACATATGGTGATAATGTAGAAGAACGAACAACATCTACTCTCCATCATCTTTCTTGGCATAATTGCTGAATAGCGAACTACTCATTCCTATCAGGTTAGTGGATCTATACACACTCCATCGTTAGGTAGGAATTCACTTATATTAAATTTATCTACTATGATCTTTCTATGTATGGTCACCCCTTCATATTATAAATGAGGGACTTCTTTTATGGGATCATTTGGGCTCTTACTCTAGACCCTCATATTCTCTACTCGCATTATGAGCAATAAAAATTATTATTATTATTATTTGTATTGTTTTTACTTTCATGTTTTTCTATTAGCGATCTTTCTATATAACCTTGTTTCACAGGTATCTCAGAAGGTTCTTCCAACATATATAGATAAATTTGGATTTAACTTTCTTTTAGGTTTAGTGAGCGTGGATGAGGGTGAGAATCAGAAGCCAGATACAAAGTGAAGAAAGATCTTCAACGTGAGATCACTTCTAGTGCAAGAATCCATTGAAAAACCACACCATGAAGAAGAGGATGTGTCAAAGAAGCAACCACTATCTACCAATGCTTTCTTTATAAAATCGTAAAAGCACATCCTCCTTATAGGTTCAAGTGGACTTGGTTGCAAATCGTAAAAGCACATCGTAAAAGCACATCTACCATTGTAAATAGCTTATTTGCAGGTTGCTTAAACCCCTAAGCACAATCCATATTTAGAACAAGTGGACTTGGTTGCCTATGTGTAGGCTGCTAAGTCCAAATTATGAATTTTAACTATTTGGGATTGTGTATGTTTAGCTAATATATGTTTTTGATGTAGTTAGATTTACTTTCCCATAAAATGTAATTTTGTAAATAGGAATTAGGATTAATGCTATGGGAATTAGGATGAGCAATGGCTAGAAGGCTTAGTCTTAGGATGCCTTGTGACGGCTTCGAGCAAATCAAATCAAAAGAAAACGAAAGATGAATGGAGAAAGAAGATCCCCATAACATATATTCAATTTTAATTGTAATATTATTTTGTGATCTGGGTTGTATAAGGGCAGAGGCCGGCTACCCAACTTTTCTCTTTTTCGGGTTGTATGATGATACCCGGCTGCACTGACCTCTTTTTTTTTCAGGGTAGTTTATAAAAATGATTGATATTGTGTCTAGTTTGCGCATCAGGACTGCATCTTTTTTGTAGTTTCTTAATGATTGACAATTGAATGTGTGGCTTGGATGTGATAGGCTCTTAGGATAAAATTAATTTTTTTATCTCAATTAACAACTCATAACCTCTTCATAAAGCTTAGGCCATAATTAAAATATCTAATAGATTTAATAACCGCTTAGTTATATGTTGTATGTCTAACATCATGCATATCATCTTGAATCACTTGAGAAAAATGAGGGCCTCCATTTCAGCACTTTAAGGACCACTTGATCTATGAGAGAAACCCCTTATGATAGAGCTTCACCCTCTTTCTCTTTGATACAACTAACAATCAAATTTCATCATGCATTTATGCATAAAATATCTCAAGATTTTATCCAAAATATTGCATCATAATGAAATAAAAATTAAAAGATTTTGCATTTAGACTAAGCCATATGCTCATACCACTCATGCTCTAGTCTCTTAGGGAGTAGGTTTAGGATTTTAGTATCTTTGAAGTTAAATAACAAGCCTAGCCATCTTGTAATTACATAAGATCAACCTACATGATTTTGAATCATAGGAAGTGTTAGCTAGCAGCCATTCTAAGCGGTTGGATGTCCAGTAGAGTCGGAAGGGTTTAATCTTCTCTTGTGGAGGAAAATTATTATGTCCCCTTTCCACTTAGATTTAAGTCATGCTTTTAACTTATGTTGAAGCTTCCTAGATTTAGGATCTGAGGTTGCTTGTTTCCCTTGGGCTACGAGTATAAATTCTCACATCATAGGCATTTCCACAATCTTTTGTTGATGGATCATAAGCCCTGGCAATCTAATAAAATTTTAACTGAAATAAAATAAATCCTCTCACGTTCAATCATATAAAGCCTTACCATAGGATAAGTTGAAATACTCACTAGGCTTTTTAGTATCATGAGTATTTCCTACTTATTCTCCTTTGGATTCCAAAATAAGTCTTTCCAATTGAACATTCCCACTTGATTCTTAAAATGACCAATCCTTTGATAGTCGTAATCTTGAAATCTTTGGAGACAATAATTAACTACTTTAATCGAGAGTATTCTTAAAAAAATTTATTTTCTAGGTTGCAATTAACTATGGTGGCTTCCTCCATAAGAAACTAAAAAACTGACATAAAATAAACCCTACTTTACTTTTTCATGTAAAGTAGGGGAAGAATCTCTTGTATATACAAAGACCCATCATGCATTAGGAGTCCTTATCAGGTGGTTATGTCCATCATAGGGTGATGTTTCTATCTTTTAAGATAGTACATCTTACCTCAATATCATACCCGATCACTTTAACAAGTACCCCCTAAGATCTGTGTGGTATGCACCCAGCACATCTGAAAAATAAACACCACATCTACAAAAGTATCAAAGTCAATGAAATATAAAATACTAAGTACTAATTCCTTCACATATCTTTGTATTCATTCAGGGACATATGCCAAATTTTTAAATCCATAACATGAAGGAATTTTCATTTTTGACAAACTTTTAGTTTCAACTTGGATATGCATCATATCAAAAGTTATACTATTTTGTAAATTAATATAAAAAGGAGATCAAACAAAATAACATTCACAACAAGTTTATATTTATAATATAAATGGATATAACTTTTTACAAAGTTAAAAGAATATCCCAAAGAGATATGTCTAACAACAACAACAACAATAACAACAACAACCCTTTATCCCACTATGTGGGGTTGGCTACATGAATCTTTCATTCCATTGTGTTATATTAAATGTTAAATTCTCATTTAATGTAAGTATACTAAGGTCATTTTTTGTAAATCTAAATCAAGTCTTTTTAGTTCTACCTCTACCTTTCTTAACACAAGACAAATCTATTACATCTACTCTCCTAACCGGGTCATCAGATGACCGATGCTTTATGTGGCCAAACCATCTAAGGTGATTCTCTCTAATCTTATCTGCCATTGAAGCTACTCCAACTTCTTCCCGAACATACTCATTTTGCATTTTATCTCTAAGAGTAAAGCAACACATCCACCTGAGCATCCTCATCTCTGCAATAACTTATTCATATGCTTCTCTTTTATTGCCCAACATTCTGTACCATAAATTGTTGTAGGTCTTACCACCATCTGATAAAATTTTCCCTCAACTTTAAGTAGTACTTTTCTATCACACAATAGGCCAAATGCATTCCTCCACTTCAACCATCCAACTTGAATTCTACTAACAACATCTCCATCTATTTCACCAACATTTTGAATAATAGAGCCTAATGTCACAACACTACCACTAGAACTTCAACAAAAACCAAAGAGATATGTCTAAAAACTAAAATTAAGTTCTTAGAAAAACAAATATAAAGAAAGTCATATTGAAATATTAAGGGGTTATTGGGATCACATCTAACTTTTATTTTTTTTGTTTTATATTTTCATTTTGTTTTGTTTATATTTTTTAAAGTAAAATATGTTTGGTGGTTATTGTTATTTTTAAAAACACTTAAAACATCTAAAACATATTTTGAGTGTTTTGATAAACATTGTTATTTGTTTTTAAAAATAAAAAATAAAAACTCATAAAAATACATCAAACAAACATATTTTTAAAATAATATAAAAATAAAATATATAATATAAAACAACATTGATCCCAAAGCCCCTAAAACATATTTTGAGTGTTTTGATCAACATTGTTATTTGTTTTAAAATAAAAAAATAAAACTCATAAAATAATCAAACAAACATATTTTTAAAATAATATAAAACAAAATATATATTATAAAACAACATTGATCCCAAACATCCCTAAATAACATATTTCAAAAGCTTTTACTTGTTGAAAAATAGATGTATTGCTCACTTCCTATCATGACCCACTAACTCAGTAAAACATAATGAACATTTAATATTTTATATATTAATTTATTCCAAGAATTATTTCATGAAATTGGATCATATTGACATTTTAAACATATGAGCTTTAAATTCTTATTGTACCAAAAAAACATGTAAAGATTTATTACAACATTAATATGCTAAAGTAATACATATTATGAGAAATATAAAGTGGTTAATATAATAGAAAATTATAAAATAAAATTATCATAAATTCCTAGTTCAGTGAATTTCATATCCTACATATTGATCTAAAATCATATAAAAAATTATTGTGAGATGTAAAACTTACTAGGACTTACATGTTATCATACAAAAAATTTAAAAATTCAGGCATATAAGAATTGTAATAATGTCTTATATCTATACGAAATCTTATTTGTATACATGATTTATAATTGTATGTGCATAACTAATCTTAAAGGGAAAGCTTATCAGAATTTCAATTTTAGAGTGCAAGACCTAACTTGATCAGAACAAATAACAAGCTACAGGATACTACAACACCTTACAGAAATAGTGCGCTTAGCTACAAGGACCCTAATAAAAGTAGCTCTTCACATAAAATATGACCATAAATATATATATATATATATATATATATATATATATATATATTCATGCAAAATGATCTTATCATTATTTCAATTAGTAATTTAAAATAATATGTAAGGATATTTTTTTTTCAAATAGTTATAGTATATTTGTATGTTCTATAAAAAGATATTCTTTCAAAAAGTAAAGGTTTATCCATACTGTCAAAATTTTAAATACAAATTCAATTTTTATACTTACTTTAACATAATTTATAATTTATAAATTATTTAGTATGAAAAAAATAAATAATTATTTATAAAAGATAACTTATTTAAAATTACTATCAAGCTATTTTATTATGTATATATATATAGCAGGATAATAACTTACTTTTTAATTTGAATATATAAAGATAAGTGGCATTATAAGATCTTTAAGCATATTCATTTTCTCAAAAAAGTAGTCATATTATTAAATAATATTTTTATAATAATTAACACTAACACTATTTTAATGATATTTATTTTATTTAAAATGCACTCATACAATGAAATAACATTTTCATAAATAATAAATACCAAATTTATTTATTTTAATTATTAATTGATAAATTTTATGCTAATATTTGGATTAAATATATCAATAATAATTTTATAAAACTCTTAAATCATTCAAAATAATAAATATAAGAATTGAATACTTGAAGTAAATAAATATATAAATTCAAATCATGATACATAACTTGCATTAACATAAGGTAAATGAAAATTCTTATTAAACATTTTGCCAACCAAAATTTGATTACTATATGTAGAAGAAATCCACAATTAAGACCAAATTATGAAGACTTCTTCTTTCAAAAGCTTTCTCTCTTTAGCTATTCTTCTTCTTCTTTTTTCTCTCTTCTTTCTAACAATTGTAACCTATACTTTCTCTTCTCTCCTAACTTTACCACTAATCATATCTCATAAAATATTCATGTAAGAGACATGTTTCCTTTCATATTTATAGGTAAAAGTGAGTTTATGTATGATTAACATTTGATTTGGGGAATGGAAAAGTAGCAATGAGAATGAATAAGTGTATAGTCATTGCATGATTACAGCTTTTAAAAATATTTATGTAATTTAGGAAGAGTTACATGTATGGAGACACATATTTTACAAGGAATTTACATATTTTGAAAGTATTTACTTGAATTAAGAAGACTTGCTTACATGAAGACGCATGTTTGGAGAAAATTGTATAACTTGAAATTGTTTCATGGATTATGAAGACTTATATACATGGAGGCAAATATTTTGGAGAGGATTTGCGTGACCTATACATATCATTTTTATTTATTTAGTCTTTGCATGATGTATATATGTGCTTGAAGATAACTTTATTAAATCTTATGAATTTAGTATATAAAATTATAACTTTTAAAAATATCTTTCATGATAAGTAATATTAATTATGATACTTGCCATAATTATATTGTGAACTCCCACTGGTTATCATTTAACATACAATAATCTCTGAACCATTTATCATGATACTTGCCACCATTATCTAATCTTAGACATTTCACCTTCAGTAATGTCTCATTCTCTCCCTAAACATTTCACTTCTTTAACACTTCAAACACCTTTGACTTGTGTTTCAAAAGGTATACCCATACCTTTCTGGTATGAACATCAATGAAAGTAATAAATTATGATGATTTGTCAATTAATTGAATTGAAGTGGGACCTCATACATCTGTGTACTAAATGTAATTTTTTTGGCTTTAATCTTACAATACTTTTAGGAAAGCTCACTCTTTCTTTCTTTTCATACACTCAATCTTTATAGTAATGCAAATCTATAATTTTAAATCTGGAAGTTTGTTCTTTAAAACTAAAGGATTTTATATCTTTCTCGCTCATATGGCCTAGCCTCCTATGCCATAAGCCTGCATCTGATCCTTTTCTAGCAACTCTTTTGAACTCTAATACTTAATTGATCAGATAAAGCATTCCTTTAATGTTTCCTTGAGCCATCACCAGAGCACCCATAGTTACCTTCCACAAACTCTTCCATTAAAGGTAGTCATGTACCCTGGCTGTGCTAATTGGCCCACTAAGATCAAATCTCTCTTCAAGCATAAAACATGTATGACATCCTTCAACTTTCAAATTGAACTATTTGGTAATTTGATGTCCACATCATCTTTTCCTATGATGTTACAGGTCTTATTGTCCCCTATGTATATCTTCCCTAAATCACTTTGGGTGTAGTCTTTGAACTCCATTTATTGGGACTTGCATGAAAAGAGGAACCTGAGTTGACTATCTCTGACACAGTACTATCTAAGGATAAGATTAGAGAATCATCTTGAGCTTCTTCTATGGAGACATTCATATTTGTCCTTCACCACTTGATTTCTTAGGAGCCTTACATTCTTTCTTAAAGTATAATCTCTTTTTATAGTTCCAACACTTCACCTTGTCCTTTTCTCTTCCAATCTTAGATTTTTTTCTCTTTGACTTGGAACTGCTCCTGCTTGAGTTCTTATCTGAACTCCTTCCTTTTCCTTCAACATTCATGGTGGCATTTGAAGTCTCCTCGCTCTCCTTCTTTTGGACCTCCTAATTCAACACCAATCCAATAATATCATTAAAGGCTAACTTCATGTTTCTCGAAGAGTTGCACACCATTGTAACTTGACATCCCAACTGTCAGGTAAAAAGGATAAGAGTAAAAGTACTCAACCTTCATCATCTAACATAATCCTAACCAATCATAGCTGATTTATCTTAGTAAATTGTTCAAATGCTCTGCTACTAGACCTCTATCAACCATCTTCATACTGAACAATCTTTTCTTCAAGAATACTTTGTTTGAAGTGGATGGCATCTCATACATCATTATTAGTTTGGCCATAAAGTCCATAGTAGTCTTTTAATTCATTATATTGAAAGAAATAGATGAGGATAGTGAGAGTTGAATCAAATATACCTGTATTTAATCGAGGACTTCCCATTCTTTCATGACATTGACTTGGCAATCCCATCTAGTGGCAAATATAGTTTTTTTTGGTACAATAAATCCTTCACTTGCATCTTCTAGAAAGTGAAGTTCATCCTATTAAACTTCTCAATCTTAAACTTTAAATCATCAGACATTGCCCCCACTCAAACTAAACATTTAGAACTTAAGCTCTAATACCAAATATTGGATGAAATTAAATCACAAAATATGCACAAAAAACTAGTTTGAGTATTTCAGAGCATGCATGAAATAAATAAAATTCAAAGTAAAAGAGATCACAAAAAGGACACCTAATTTAACATGAAAAAACTCAAGAACAGAAAAAAAAACCATAAATCCCATACCACTTAGAAATCCACCATGAAAGAAAAAATCAGAAGAACAGTATAGATTGTATTTATCTGGAGTCTCCCTACACTTCAATCACTCTAAGGTAGGCAATTCACTCTCACACACATGAGAAAAGTGACATTAGAACACAAAACTGTAGAAGAAATTCACTAAATACAAAGTCTCTTAGCTCATAGCATTGTGTTGCCATGACCATTGTGCCTAGCCAATGGTGCCATTGTCCTCTAGGCTTTCCTACACAAGTTTGAGCATGGTGGTGCTGCTTTGCAGCATCGAGGCATTAACCTTTCTATCATTTCTTGCCTTTGGTGCCTTGATCGTATCACCACAGCACTGCCCTAAAGTGCCAAAGCATTATATCTAGTTTCATGTCCCTATCCTTCTAGCGCCAAGGCACTACCTACTCTCATCTTGAAGCTAAAGGCTCCTATTTTAATGCCGAGGTGCTTCCTCCTAAAGTAAAATCAGGCTCCACCATATAACATGTTTATCGACACCTAATGCACAATGAAGCCCATAGTGAATTAATTTAAGATTATAGTATATATATATAATATATATATATATATATAAAGAGAGAGAGAGAGAGAGAGAGGAAGTACACTGAAAAATCATGAGAGAGTTTAGAGGAGCATATCCACAAAGGATTACAACTTTATATTATATCGTAATAGCTCATCTTAAATTACTCTTGAAACAAAGGATCACCGATCTCCTATTTATGAATGGATAAAATGGTGGCACATAATGGAATTAATACATGACATAATTATAGAAAATATTTATTATATGACTTTGTGTAGTTAGTTATATGAAATTATGTCTAGCTAATTACATTGCCTTTGCTAGATCCCAAGTCCCATGAGAAAATTTGAGGGCTTATGTAGTTGACATAACATAGAAGGTTGTTAAAAAATCATGATATGAATCCTTTAATACATTGTGTTAATGTTAGTATGTTCCATGGAATCGATGTAATCAGATTACTTGAATATAACAAAAAGAGTGCAAGGGCTATTGCATTGATACCCATATGTAGTATTAAATAATCAAGGGTTCCCATTATGGATAGATGCAAAAGAAGTTTGACCATGAAACTAAACAATTAGAAAATGAACTTTGAATATAGGTACTCTTATCAGTAAATTAATGGAGTTAATATATATTATGGTTCATAGGAAGATAAATATCTTGTCTTCAAGAAACTAAATGGGTTGGGGAGAAGGCCAATGAGATTGATAATTTAGATTTTAAACTTTAGTATTATGGCATGAGTCATAATAAAAATGGTGTAGTATGATTATAGATAAGACTTTAAAAGATAAGATCATAAAAATTAATATGATTAGAGATAAAATTATAGCTTTAAAGCTTATTTTTGATGCTAAGATTATTAATGTTATAAGTATTTATGCTCTTCAAATAGGTTTAGATGTATGCTCAAAAGAAAAAATTTGGATATTGCTTCAAAAAAGAATATTTATTAGAGGAGATTTAAATAGACATATTGGTAAAATATTAAAAGATTTTAAAAGCATTTATAGTGGCTATAGATTTGTAGCGGCTAATAAAGATGGTGGGACTATATTAGATTTTACTTTAGCTTATGATTTTGTAATTTATTTATGAAAAGAGATGAGCATATTATCACTTATAAGTTAGACCTAGTAAAATACATATTGATTATTTTCTAATAAGAAAAATAAATTATTTAAATTATAAAGACTATAAGGTTATTTTGAGTGAATTTTTAAGTATTAAACATCAACCACTAGTTTTAGATTTTAAGATGAAGGATTAGAAGATAAAAAATAAATTAAAATATTATCTTAAAAGTAGATGGGGTACTTAAAATAATAATAATAATATATTTAAGAGTAAGATACAAAATCATAAAAATTGAGATGTTCATGAGAAAGCTAATATTATATGGGAAAATATAGCAATTGAGATTAAACGAGTTGCAAAAAATGTGCTTGAAGAATTAAAAAGAAAATCACCTTTTAATAAACAAATAGTTGGTGGTTGATCAAAGTGTGCAAGAAAAGATAAAAAAAAATAAGAAGCTTTATTATAAAATTTAGTTTTGATGTAAAAGTTACGTGAATTGGGAAAGATATAAAGTGGCCCATAAGAATTCTAAGAAATTAATATGTGAATTAAAGAATTTAGCTTTTAATGATTTATATAATAGACTAGATACTTAAGAGGGTGAAAGATGTATGTATAAATTAGTCAAACAAAGAGATAGAACTAAAGATTTATTTCAAATAGAGTGCATGAAGGATAAAAATCATAAAGTACTTTACTTAGAACAAGATATTAAATATAGGTGGATAAAATATTTTGATAAACTTTTCAATGAAGGTTGTGAAAGTACTTTGACTTTAGTGACCATAGTACCCTAAATAAAAATAAAAAATTTTATTTTTATCATCATATTAGAAAAATTAAAGTTGAAGAGACTTTAAAGAAAATGAAGTGTGAAAAAGCAATAGAACCTGATGATATTTTAATAAAAGTATAGAATGCTTGGGAGATCAAGAAATTATTTGGCTCATTTTTTGAATTTTATTTTCAAGACTAAAAAGATGCCTGTTGAGTAGAGAAATAATATTTTGATTCCTATTTTAAAGAATAAAGGTTATGCACAAGAGTGTGCAAATTATAAAGAAATTAAGTTAATGTGACATACATTAAAATTATGGGAGAGAGTAATTAAACACATGTTATAATGTGATATAGAAGTTTATCAAAATTAGTTTGATTTCATGCATGCAGGTCTACTATGGATGTTATACATTTGTTAAGAGGTTTGATGGAGTATTGAGAGAGAAAGAATGATCTACAAATGATTTTTTTTTATTTAGAGATAGCATATGATAAAGTTCTAAGAGAAATACTTTGGAGAATTCTAAAAAAAAGAAGTTTTTATTGCTTATGTTCAAGTCATTAAGGATATGTATAGAGTTACTTATGTTCAAATGCAAGGAGGCTTGACCAATTATTTCCTTATTTTGAATTAGATTACATCAAGGTTCAACTTTAAGCCCATATCTTTTTTCTTTAGTTTTGAATGTTCTTACTAGACTTGTACAGAAGGATGTACCTTAGTGAATGCTTTTTGTTGATGATATTCTTCTTGTTGATAAGATTAAAGAAAGAGTTCAAAAGAAACTTGAATTATGTCAACCTTAGAATTTAAAGGCTTTCATTTAAGTAGATCTAAAAAAATATGGAGTGTAATTTTAGTTGTAAAATCTAGTGGTGGGATTGTGGCATTAAGTGAGCAAGTGATTAAGAAGAGTGAATGTTTTAGACATCTCAAGTCGATTGTTTAAAATGTTGGTGAAATAAATGGGGCTATTATTAGTAGAATTTAAGTTGGATGGTTGAAGTGGAGGAATGTATATGGCTTGTGTGAAAAAAAAAGTACCACTTAAACTTAAGGGAAAATTGTACAAGATGGTGGTAAGAGCTATAATGAGTTATGGAGTAAAATATTGGCCAATAAAAGAGAAGCATAAAATTAAGTTACGTGTTGCAAAGATGAGGATACTCCGATGGATGAGTGGCTACACACTTAGAGGCAAAATGTGAAATGCATATATTTGTAAAAGGTTGGAGTAGCTTCAATGACAAATAAGATTTGATAGAGTTGATGTATTAGATTTGACTTATCTTAAGAAAGATAGAGATAGATCTTAGAAGACTTGGTTAAGTCGTATAAAAATGATCTTATTTTAATAGAATCAAATGAAAATTTGATACTTAATAGAGCACAATGGAGAAGAAGGATTCATGTAGCAAACCCTATGTAGTGGGATAAAGGCTTGTTGTTGTTGTTGTTGTTGTTATTGTATTAACTATTTAGAGAGTGAGAAATTAAAAAAAAAATTGTAAGAGAGATTAAAAATTTTATCTTAGATACCCTTGATAAGCTCTTTTAATGGATCCTCCTAGTCATTGTTTGAGTTCTTTAAACAAATAGCCTTGAAAAGTAACTGACTTTAAATTTTCTCAGAAAAATACAATTAGGGGTGCAAAGAATGCAACCTAGACTAATTTGATGAGACATTACTCGTGGATGACCCATGGATTAGGCTAACATTCACCTTTGTGAGTACCAATTTGCTTCAAGACCATAAACTTCTTGATATAGGTCTAATCTTTTTTGGTAGCTTGATCAACTTGACCTAGAATAATATTATGGGCATACATAAAGCACCTATAGAAGGCCAAGCTAAAATCTTTTTCAGGTTTAAACTTGAATATATCTTCTTGCTTTGGAAATGGCTTCCTAATCAACTTTGTTGTAGTTAATGAAAAGCTTTTAGAGATTAATAAAATATATTTCTTCTTAACAAATAATTGCAAGATAGATAGGATAATCTTGTTAGTGAAAGAAGGTTCTAAGAAAATTTTTTCTTGTGGTTAATTAAAAATCACTATAAAATTAACATATTTATAACAATTTTAATTGTTATAAGTCAACTCATTTATTATATTATAATATTTTAATAGTTATAGTCAAAGACATAAATTTAAAGTGCAATAACCCACTTCAAATTTTGTAGCAATTATAACCTTTTCATATGTGTTGATTGTAATTAATGGTGATATTGTTTAATTTTATTTTGTAATAGCTTTACCACAAATAAATTGGTCATGCTTTATTAATTTTATAGCTATTAAACTTGTTGCAAGACCTAGTAGCAAAACCATGTGACTCATGTAATTTAATAATGACTAGATGATAATAATTTTTTTAGTTGTGCCATTAATAATTTATTATATGCTTCTATAGGTTAAATAAAACCTAACTAAATTATCGAGACCTAATCCACCAGACACTTTGAGCCTCAAAAGTTTGAAAGGTATAATAAATGATAAATAAAAATAATTTAAGAAAATATAAAGTTAATTTCAAGGAGATTACTTCATATGTATTAATATTTTATTATATGATTGAGATTTTTGTTTTTATTAGAACTATTTCAAAGATATTTGACACAAGTGTTAAATTAGATAGATAAAACAAAAACATATTTAAAGCATAAAAATATTATATATATATATATATATTAAATTTATTTAAATTTTTATTATTTTATTAAAATCTATATTTAATCAAATTAATTTTTATTATTAAATAAGTTTAAATTTATTTATTTCATGACCATCCATTTACAATTTTCTGTCATGATTTAAATACAAATTTTTCTCAAATTTGACCAAACAAAATTTTTAAAAGTCTCAATTTAATTTACCGATTTGATCTATATGTTAAATATATTTAAAATCTAACTAAATATATAATAACTAATGTTGATAAAGTTAGGTTGTGTTTTAGATATGATTAAATTTATCTCATTGCATAGATATAAATTCGTATATAACACATATTATA
The DNA here is from genome assembly GCA_021442155.1 of Cymbidium sinense. Lineage (NCBI taxonomy): Eukaryota > Viridiplantae > Streptophyta > Magnoliopsida > Asparagales > Orchidaceae > Cymbidium > Cymbidium sinense. The sequence continues at coordinate 206,293,847 of CM038215.1, forward strand.
TTTAAATTTGATTAAATTAAAAAATGTTTAAGAAAGTTCTTATAAAGCAATAACTCCATCATCTTTCTTTAGAGCAAAAAGGGTTTTCCTTTACTTACAATGAAAATCACAAAATATTAAACTTCTGACTACAAAAGAGAAGTTGCCTACATACTTTCTAAAGATGGTTCAAACAAAGAACAATTTAGCATAAAAGGTGGAAACATAGCCCCAAAGAAAAAAAATGAAAGGACATAATGAAAAGAGACAAATAAGATTCACAAAGAAGAAAATTCGCCCAAATTGAGAAGCTAATCATAGTTAGTTTCACATTCAAATGGACTACTAACCTATTAGGATCTTATTGAAGCTTTATGTAGTGAGGGAACTTGTTTGTTCATCTTGCTTCATTCTTATTGAATTGATAATGAATTCTTGAAATAATCTAAGAAATTCATAGAAGATTCTTTTTTTAATTTAATATTATTTGATATAAAATTAAGAACAAGTTGTGCATATGAGGTTACAAACACAATACATTATAAATAACTCACTAGCTATGGTTAAGAAAGAAGAAGGACCTTTAATTCACAATTACTCTCATGAGTTAGAGCACTTGCTAACACGACTTTAACAAAAATTGATTTCGAAGGAATTAGGAAAATAAAGCCTTCATTAAAAATCATTCGATAAGTAAAGACAGAAAAGGCTTCATTAGATTGAGATATGAATTCCTTTATTGATCAAGTGACTTATAAATTAAATAAAGGTATTCATATCAACTCAAGTTAATGAAGGCTTTGTCCTTTACTTATGATATAGTAAGATTTTTTATTTAGCTGATGGAAAATAGATAAGAGGAGTTGCTAGGTGATAGTGATGATTAGTGAATTGAAGCCACAATAATTATTGAAATTACTTGAATTAGTAAAGCATAAATTATTGGGGATGGATTACAACAATATTGGAGATGCCATCATTTTTAGCTTCTTTGCAATATGTAAATCATTCTTTAAATGTTGGTAATGAGAAAAAAATTTTGGAGCCCTTTTCATCACTAATATTTGCTTGTATCCACTTAAATATGAACTAGTACATATAAAATTAAAAACATTAATAGTAAAGTCAACTTTAATTAATACCCTAATAATAGATGCCCTAGTAACCTATAATCAAAGCATCAATATGAAAGAGTTTGCCAAATATAAGGGCTTAATAAAGAAACCCCTCAAATCAAAGAGATGGATCATGAGATTAGATGATGGAATCTAAATAGAAATCATATAACAATTATAAACTAGATCAAATTTTGGAGTGCACTTGTTTATTTTGATAAAAACAAATTATCTATTTTTAAGATATGAAAAGATAATATAGCTGTGTGGCCTTCAACACAACCATACTTTGGTATCACATTTTTAACACTCAGTAATGACAGCAATATTACCACTAGAACAAGAAGCCATCATAAATTTTATAATAGAAAACAATGATAGCCTTGCCCTAAAAAAATTTCTAGCTACTGAAAGATTGAATAGCATTATTTGATTTGTAAACTTACCATCATACAAGAATGGAGGTAAACTTTCATGTATAGCTAATAGCAATGATGAATAATGGTCTTGGGAAAAAGGCTGAGAGATGGGGTCTTTGACCAATAAGGGGTGACAGATGACTATATTAACCTAAAAAGTAATGTACGATACAACAATAAGAACAGGGGCAGGAAGTACATGTTATAAATGATGTCAAGGTTACATTACAAAGTTAGTTAGGTGATCAATAATTGATAGTTTAAAATAGACAATTAATGGGAGAGAAAGTAATTTATAATTCAAAATAATTTGAGATGGCATAATAAATGGCATAGGAGGAGATCTCGATGAACCACAAGAAATAATTGGTCAAAATAATTCCAAGTGAGGTGTAAGTGTCCAATGAGAGTTACCAGTGGAGGATCGATGATGCTAAAGCAAGAGTTGGGTAAAGGTTTAGAAAAGGACTTCATGATTGAAGATTAGAATGACATTAATGGAAAAGCAACGTCAATGAGGGTTGGGGGGCAAAAGGCTATGAGAAAGGGTAACAAGAAAATTTATACAATAAAAATTTATTGAGTAGGAAAGGTAGGGGGAATGCACCTACATTGGTGGATGATGGTGATGATAATAAATATAATTGAGATCTTAGGTAGTGATGAAATTGTGCAATTGATGATTGTATTGTCAAGACCAATTTAACACTTGATGGAGAAAGGTGCAATGATTTTTGTTAGGACTTAGAAGACTGACGAATAGGGGATCCCTAATAGGGTTAGAGCAAGCATGTATCTTTTTTTGATGTGAGAAAATGGAATGAGTTTTGAAGAAAAATCTTAGTGTTAAAAAATAAAGAAAGCTAGAAACAACATATCTTCATATGAAGTGTCACATGAGCTTAATTCATAATGAATAAAAGTGATATTAATTATTCAAAAATATTTTGTATTTATAAACACATATTTATTAGTATTATTATTATTAATCTTTATTTAGTTTGATTAGTCTATCATGAATTACTATAATTATGAAAGATTTATATAATACATATATATATATATATATATATATATATATATATATATATATATAAAAGAATTACCCATAATTATTTAAACTTGCAAGAGGAAGATGCTATCCTAATTTATCTATATTTATTAGCAAAATATTTACTTTATTTTGACTTAACACATTTTTTTTTACTTTTAAGTTCGTGCATGTGAAGTTGCTCGCTGAGGAAGGCATTACATCAGAATAGACGAATTTATAGGTGAATAGATCTTGAACACGAAAATTGAGTGTGATGTAAAGGGTTTAATAGTATCCTTAGTGTAGATAGCAGAAAAGCAATGGTGGCATTGCTCGAGCTGCAAGATTCAATTAGCTGATGCCAACATAACAAGCTCACATCTATAATTTGCTAGAATTCATTAAATATATATTTGGGTTAACCAATAGGGAACTAACATTTGGTAGAATCTTCGTTCTTGAGTTATTAGTCTAAACAGTTATTATATTTTAATAACATATTGCTGATGTTTTTTTATTCTTTTTTGCCTCATAAATAACGTATATTTATAGCTCAATGCCTCGGTGAAATCTTGGTAGTTGTCACTTTGATTTGTTATCATGCGTAATGAAATCCTTAAGTAAAGCGTACCTCCCTGTCGTTTCCACAACCCTTTTGTATTTTTTATTTTTTAGGGAACCCCATATAGGAGAATTTTATTGCTCAAATAAAAAAGATTACAAGATCTTTAAATGGGTTAAACTCTGAGACTACCACTCAAAGAGCTACAATGACCCTAAAGAGTAAAACTCTTATCTAAGAACTCACACAACAAAGCAAATACAAACCCCAATAAACAAAGAAGCAAACCTTTGCATGCAACCATATCTCTACCATCCTCTTGAGTAAAGGAGCTTTGATCCAACAAAAATTAGCAAGCAATAAAAGAAGACACAGAAATATCTTGAATGCCGTAAATGCGACGTCCATTGAAGAAAATTATAATGCTCACCACCATGATATAATCGGAAATAGAAAGTAGTTGTTATCCACGGATGAAATCAAATCACCTTACAACTGAGCCATCAACTTATGTTTATAGATCATAGCATAACCAACATGAGAGAAAGCAAGGAGGTAATAATGACAACAACCGCCATGAAATAAACCTAGATAGGCATAAGAAATCTTCGATGAATATATAGTTAGACATTTTACTATCAGCTCTCTATTCTGAAATTGCAACATGGAGCCAACAACTTGTAGCTCCCAATCCCAAGGAGACAAATATAATACCAACATTTCATGAAAGTCCTACCTCTCTCAATAATCAAACCCACCCAATCACCCATAATCGCATGAATAAAATTGAAAAGCCAAATACTTTTACCTGTACATGCATTCTTATAACCAAAATACATCCTTTGTGCGCAATCCCCATCCAAAGGGAGACATATCCAACACCAAAGAAACAAACATTTCCCTCTTTTATCAATAATAAAATGTACCCACCAATCCAAGAATATATATATCTAAGCGGACCAAAAAGGAAACATAAAAACAGAAAAGAAACAGAAAGACAAATGTCAAAAGGCAATCAACAGTACTTCCTGGACCAAGGCAAAAATTCCTACCCGATGGAATCAAACACTACCTCTTCACCAAGTAACCAATGATATTCATATTCCAGTTAATAATGAAAAGGATGACAACATACAAACTTTTTCCCCTCAGCCCAGAGAAAAATGATTCTATACTTGGGGTTTGAGCTTTCTTTGTAGAGTCTTAGGTAGCAGCTAAGACAAGGATGATAAACAACCACAGTCCACCCAACATGAAGTAAATTTCCTCTCCAACCATCAAAACCATCTTTTTAAAACATCAAGGAAGAAGTTCCTCAGAAAATCGAGTAAAAATAAAAAACAGAGTGAATCCAGCACCATAAAATTGCAAAAAGAGATGGGAAAAAGATGGATAATCTCCACTAATCAGCACCATATCCAAGTTCCAGACATAGAAGTTACATTTTCCTAACATAGGGGAGACCAGTTCTATCTAAGTTCACAAAACCCCTTAATGGGGGGGGATATTATCATTGAAAAATATTTTAACCATAGAGGACTTTGCACACATTAGCCTAAGTCACCACTTCTTAAGTTAAAATTCGGTGCATGGTTTGATGTTTATTTTATTTTGTAATATATGTTTTTGGACATGGGTGTATTTCAGAAATGAATGATAGGACATTCTTAGTCTAACTATTCTTTTCTGCAGGGGATTTTGCTTAAGAGACGCTGTCATAAATAAAAATATAAATGTTTTTGTTTGCAGGTGCATTATTCCCCTAAGCATAATCTAATAGATCAGGATGACTTAGTCACCCATGTGTGGGGTGATAAGTCCAATATACATGCTTGGGATTTGTGTGGCTTATTTTAACTAACCTTTATTTTGTAGGTGTTAGTTAGATTTTCTTTTTCATGTAAATTTATGCAATTAGGATTTTGGAATGATTGTTATGGGGATTAGGATGAGCATTGGTTATAAGATCCTATCTTATGTACCATGTGAAGCCTTGGAGCATATACCTTCTAACCATCCAAAAAAGGAACCAAAGAAGAAACAAGAAGAAAGAAGAAATGGAGAAAGAAGAATGAAGCTTGAAGACCCCCATAATAATGAATTTTTTGCTTAATTATAATTTAATTCATTTATAATCCGGGTTGTATAAGGGTAGAGCTCGGCTACCCACATTTGATATTTTCAGGTTTGTGTGGTGGTGCCCGACCACAACGACCTTTTATTTTTTTGTTATTAGCTTTATAAATTGATTGATGATTTGTTTAGCTTTTGCATTAAGTGGCATGTTTTTCCTAGTTTCTTCCTTATTTTATGTATGGCCTGGATGTGGATTAGGCTATTTTGAAAAAAATAAATCTTTTACCCAACTTAACAACTCAAAATAAAAATTAAACAACTCATAACCACACCTAAAGCTTAGGTTTAAAATCAAGATAAAAGAATTAGCAACCCTTTAATTGGATGAGCATTTCTTTTGTAATATCATGCACAATAGTATCTTATTTCACTCTTGATTGGAGGGCTTCCACTTTTGCTAAAGAATCTTGGCTTGACCTTTGAGAGCCATGGCAGAAACTCACCTCCTCCCTTCTCGATAATTTTTGGCCAATACCTTCTTTCTCATACATTAGTCACCTCCTCCTTCTCGCTGATTTTTGGCCAATAACCTTCTTTCTCATACATTAGTCATATGAATCTTATTAGCCTAAGTCAAAATAATTGTCCAAATGAAAATAAAATAAAATTTGAATTGCATTATATTTAGGTCATTTGAAGCATGCCTTTTACATAATCTAGTCTCTTTAAGGAGTGAGTTTAAGGACTTAGCCTCTTTCTAAATAAATAACAGCCCAGCTATCTTGCATAAGCATAAAGACTTATCTACATGTATTTAAAATCATAGGACCAGTTAGCTGGCTGCCACCCCCAAGCGGTTGTAAGTCCAAGCTATCGGATGGTTTGTCCTTTCTTGTGAAGGCAAACTAATTACCCATTTTTGCCTTAGATTTAGGTTACGCTTTCTGCCCTCATTAAACTTCCTAGATTTAGGTTCTGAGGTTGCTTCTTCCCTTGGTGGGCTATAACTATAATTCCTCACCTCTTAGGCATTTTTTTTGATCTTGTGTTATGGAATCTTAAGTCCTAAATGTTTAATAAAAAATTCAACTTAAACAAACTAAATCAATTTTAAAAATGTAAAGCCCAGCTATAGGATAGTTTGAGATGCTTGCTAGGATTCCTAGCATCGTGGGCATCTCCTACTTATCTTCCATTTTGGATTCGATAATAACTCTCTCTCTTTGATCAATCTCATTTAATCTTCAAAAATGAACCAATCGATTGATAGTCCTTTCCTATTGAAATCTTTGAAGACAATGATCATTTACCTTAATCGAGAGTCTTCCTAAAGAATCCCCATTCCTTAGGATGTAATTAACTATGGGGGCTTGCCCCTATAGGGAACTTAATGAACCTAGTTTAAAATAAATCCTACTTTACTTTTCCATGTAAAGTAGGAGAAGAATCTGTACATATGGGCATAGTCCTTCAGTCCTTATCGGTGGTCATTAAAGAAGGACTTCTATCTTTTGAGATAGTATACTATTTCCTTGGTGACGTACCCAATCACTTGAATAAGTACATCTGTGGATTTTTGTGACATCCTAAAAATACAAATTTTTATTGGTCTTGCATTTCTTTCTCTCCACAGATTTGAAGACGACTTGCATAGGAATTTTTCACCACAAGTATATATTATTTATATGGCACTACCGTCGTATAAATAAGTGGCATGCTTTTCCTAGTTTTTTCCATACTTTATGTATGGCTTGGATGTAGATTAGGCTCTTTAGGAAAAAATAAATCTTTTACCCAACTTAACAACTCAAAATAAAATTAAACAACTCATAACCTCACATAAAGCTTAGGTTTAAAATCAAGATAAAAGAATTAGCAACCCCTTAATTGGATGAGCATTTCTTTTGTAATATCATGCACAATAGTATCTTATTTCACTCTTGATTGGAGGGCTTCCACCTTTGCTAAAGAAACTTGGCTTGACCTTTGAGAGCCATGGTGGAAACTCATCTCCTCCCTTCTCGCTAATTTTTGGCCAATAACCTTCTTTATCATACATTAGTCACCTCCTCCCTTCTCACTGATTTTTGGCCAATAACCTTCTTTCTCATACATTAGTCATATGAATCTTATTAGCTTGAGTCAAAATAATTGTCCAAATGAAAATAAAATGAAATTTGAATTGCATTAGATTTAGGTCATTTGAAGCATGCCTTTTACATTATCTAGTCTCTTTAGGGAGTGAGTTTAAGGACTTAGTCTCTTTCTAAATAAATAGCAGCTTAGCTATCTTGCATAAGCATAAAGACTTGTCTACATATATTTAAAATCATAGGAGGAGTTAGCTGGCTGTCACCCCCGGGCGGTTATAAGTCTAAGCTGTCGGATGGTTTATCCTTTCTTGTGAAGGCAAACCAATTACCCATTTTTGCCTTAGATTTAGGTTGTGCTTTCTGCCCTCGTCAAAGCTCCCTAAATATAGGTTCTGATGTTGCTTCTCTCCTTGGTGGGCTATAACTATAATTCCTCACCTCTTAGGCATTTCTTTGATCTTGTGTTAAGAAATCATAAGTCCTAAATTTCTAATAAAAAATTCAACTTAAACAATCTAAATCAATTTCAAAAATGTAAAGCCCAACTATATGATAGTTTGAGATGCTTGTAAGGTTTCCTAGCATCGTGAGAATCTCCTACTTATCTTCCATTTTGGCTTCGATAATAACTCCCTCTCTTTGATCAATCTCATTTGATCTTCAAAAATGAACCAATCGATTGATAGTCCTTTCTTATTGAAATCTTTGAAGGCAATGATTATTTACCTTAATCGATAGTTTTTCTTAGGAATCCCCATTCCTCAAGATGTAATTAACTATGTGGGCTTGCCCCTGTATGGAACTTAATGAACCCAGTTTAAAATAAATCCTGCTTTACTTTTCAATGTAAGAAAGAATCTTACATATACTGCACCCATCGTCCAGAAGTCCTTATTGAGTGATCTGTCCATTAAAGGCGTTGACTTCTATCTTTTGAGATAGTATATTATTTCCTTGGTGACGTACCAGATCACTTGAATATGTACATCTGTGGATTTGCATGGCATCCTAAAAAGACAAATTTTTATAGGTCTTGCATTTCTTTCTCTCCACAGATTTGAAGGCGACTCGTATAGGAATTTTTCACCCATGTATAATGAGCACATACTCCTTCTATTCTTACATGTCTCTATTGACCTAATTTTTAGAATAAAGAAAAAAAAAAGCTAAACAAAATTAAAACTTTCCATTAAGACCATCATAAGACCTAGAAAGTCCAATCTAAATCAATTGAACACAAAATGCATAAACATCTATGTGAGCGAGCTGATGACACGTATATCGAGATATATGAGAGATTATATATGGTAAATCAAATCAAAATTAAAGTAACCTAGATTAAAATGACTATTTGTCAAACATAATAAATTGCATAAAGGGATATATATATATATATATATATATATATATATATATATATATATATATATATATATATATATATATATTAATGGGTTACATATTCAAATTGAGCTTATTTAAATATATTTAAATTTCTAATATCAAATATAAATATGACTACAAATATAATTAAAATTAGCAAGTAAATACAAAAATTTAAACCTTTATAGATTGATGTTATCAAAATAAAATTTGGCTAAAATTATATATATATTGATGGGTTACCTATTCAAATTGAGCTTAAATAAATATATTTAAATTCCTAGTATCAAATATAAGTAAGACTAAAAATATAATTAAAATTAATTAATAAATATAAAAATTTAAACCTTTATAGATTGATGTTATCAAAACAAAATTTTAAAAATATGAATACATATATGTATATAATATATATATATATATATATATATATATATATATATATATATATATATATATATATATATATATATATATATATATATATATATATATATATATATATATATATATATATATATATATATATATATATATATTAATTAATTAAATTATAATATTCTGTCAAACTTAAGTACAGCTCCCTAATCTCTTCGAGAAATTATTACATGTGGAGTCTAGACGTAGAGCTACGTCAAGACTCCAATTATGTGACGACGCATGTTTTTTATTGTTTAGCCCGACTGTTTGACCCCAACCCGCTCTATTAAAAGTAAAAGTTAAAAACCTTTCCCAGTTCCCAAAAATAACTACGGGAGTCTAAAAGTTAAAATTTTAGAGTTTGGGAGATCGACACAAGCCATAGCAGTTAGCAATTGAGTTTGAAAGATTGAACAATTGAAATGGAGCTTGATAATGTGAAGGATATCAACTTTGAAGATAATGTGGAGATTATAAACATGAGTGATACAAATTTTCGGTCTTTTAGAGTTAATTTGGACCTAAACTTATCGGTAAAGTAGTAAACACCTTTTTTGGAGTTTGATATTGTAAGAGAAATTAAGAAAGTTAATATTTTAATTTCATTTTAATATGCATAGTATTTATATGTTTAAATTTCATCAATAATGGTAAAGTAACGTTGTTAATATTTTAAAACTAAATGACTATATTTGTGCATCTTACTTTATATATATATATATATATATATATATATATATATATATATATATATATATATATATATATATATATATAGTTGTTATTAAATTTGTGAATGCATAGGAATTATCTGTATTACTTGCATTATAGATAATACTTATGTATATAAGATGTGTATAAAATCGTATACTCAATACATTGTGCATGTATTCACTTGCTTGTACATATGCATGGTACATGTCATCAATGCTTTGTAAATAATAACTATATGTGTACGTGGACTTGTACACATGCATAGTACATGCATATAATAACTTGTACATATGTTTTGTACATGGATGTCAATTCTATTGTATTTGCAAATTTTTTTATCATTAATGCTTATGTACATAGACTATATATAGTACCTTATACATAGAAAGTACACATGCATTGCACATATATTCAATTTAAAATTTATTTACATTCTATATTTCTACAATGCTTTGTACACAAGAATTGAACATCCTCGGACTTGTACACATATAGTGTACACGTGCACAATAGTCTGTACATACACTGTGTACATGGGCCTGTCCCTGTCTGCACACACTAATTATTTTAGTAGTTAAAGATTGGCTCTTCTTACTCTTTTAGAATGAGAGTTATTCTTAAGAAAATGTTGGAGGATGTGAATGAGAATTGCTCATTTAAATAATAATTTTATATATGAATAATAACATCAGTATATAATTTAGTGTTATATAAACATCACATGAGTTTACAATTATATGACTAATAACAAAATATTGTATTGAATGTAGCCATACATTATAGATCATCCTTGTATGGAAGCAACAATTAACAATCATGTTGTAGAACCTGTCAACATTTTAGATTGCCAAGTTAAGAGTGAGAAGGAAGCATATGGCCTATATTATAGCTATTCTCATAAGGTTAGATTTAGTATTCGAAAAAATCATCACAGCTATCAGCCAAATTCTAGAGAAATAAAATCCAAGGACTTTTTCTTCTCAAAATTGGTTTCAAGAAAGGTCTTGATCTTAATTCCCAAGTAAAATATCAAAAATCAAATATTAGAACTGGATGTTCTGCAATGGTTAGATCTTGTGTTGATGAGGATGGCATTTGGAATGTACAAAAATTTGTGGATAGCCATTATCATGAGCTAGCAATGCTAGATGACCAACATGTACTTAGATCTTGTAGGTCCATTAGTGTTAAAAAGCATCAGTTCTTAAGATAATGATAGATGTTGGGATAAGGCCGATTGAGGCATTTACCTTCCTTACTGAGGTAGTTGACGGTGTTGAAACTATAGGCTTCTCTAGAAGAGATGCATACAGTTATATTCAAAAAGAGAAGAGATAAATGATCGAGAATGGAGACACTAGTTCCTCGATTCAATTATTTAAAGTGAGACAAGCTGTGAATAATATGTTTTCTTGGTTTGCCTAATTTTATGAATTTGATAGATTGCTAAATTTTTATTTGGGTGGATGGTATGGGGAGAATTAACTATGATTATTTCAGTGATGTAATTATTTTGATACAAGCTATAGAGTTAATAAATATAACTTAGTATGTGTGCCAATTATCAGAGTTAACAACCATTAGCAAAATGTATTGCTTAGTGTGGCATTCTTGTTTGAAAAAATAATTGAATCATTTGTATGGCTTTTTAAAATATTTATAGAATAATGGATAATAAGCATCCAACCATAATATTTACTAACCAAGACCAAGCCATTGCCAAGGTTATTGAAGTTGCATTGTCATATACACATCATCAATTATGTCAATGGCATATCTCAAAGAAAGTTTCATTCAAAGTTTCATGCTTTAATAGCAATAACACTGTCAGGGGTCTTTTTTATAAATGCTTAATAAAGTTCAATTTGAAGGAGTTCGAGGAAGCATGGTCTGAAATGATATTAGAAGTAAGCTATAAAACTCATGTATGGTTGGAAATGCTTTACAATATAAGAAGTAAATGGTCCACACCTTCAACAAAGACTCATTCAGCATAGCGATCTTGTCTACACAGCATAGTGAGTCAACAAATAATGTTTGTCATGGAATGTCAAAGCCACTCAATTATACATTATTTGTTGGGTTTGGAGAAAGTTATGTGTACATGGTGAAGAAATTAACAAGATGAATATTTTAAGTGCAACATATATGAAATTATACATTTAGTTAGGAGTTGTCCAATTTTAAAGCAAGCTTCAGCATTTTATACAAGAAAATTTTATTCTTTATTTGAAGTAGAATTTTTGAATGACATTGCTAGCACTAAATTTCTCTTCAAGTAATTCAAGTAATGTCATGTACATATCATGTCAAATATATATAATCAAGTAATTAAAATACATGTACATATGTGTACAAATATAAAAATATAATCCAACATAAAATATCATGTACACATCATGTGTACAAATAAAAATACATGTACACAGCATGATATGTACACAACATGACATTAAAAAAAAATATATTATTCATAATATAATCATTGAATTGATAAAATATCATGTACACATCATGTGTGTATATATATATATATATATATATATATATATATAATCCATCATAGAATAGCACTCACTGCTTGAAAAACACATGTACACAACATGTGTACATAAAAAAAGGAACATTACTCGGAATCCAGATATTAAATTGATAAAAATGTCATGTACACATCATGTGTACAAATAAAAAATATATAATCCATCATATAATGACACTCATAGTCTGAAAAACACATCTACACAATATATGTATATTAAGATAAATGAATATTATTAATAATCTAGTCATTAAATTAATTAAAATGTCATATGTACAAAAACAAATCTAGTATAAAATGACACTCCTACATAAAAAACACATGTACAAAGCATGTGTACATTATGAAGAAAAGACTATTCACAATTCAGTCATTAAATTGATTAAAATATCATGTACACATCATGTGTGCAAATAAAAAATGCATAATCGAGTATAGAATGACACTCACTATTTGAAAAATACATGTACATAGCATGTGTACATCAAGAAAAAAGAATATTGATTAAATTTCATAGCATGTGTATATTATAGTAACAACATTAAATTTATTAAAATGTCATGTACATATCATGTGTACAAATAAAACATAATCCAGCTTAGAATGGTGCGCACTACTACAAACACATGTACACAACAGGTGTAAATTAGTAAATTGAATATTCCTCACATTGCTTAACAAACTCATCATGTACATGGCATGTGTACATCAATAAATAAATAAATATTCTTCAGTCAGAACTTAACATTATTTTAATATCCATGTACACTTGTATGTGTACACAAATAAAATGGACACCTAGGACTTAATACCTATTTTCATGCTCATGTACACAAGAGATCTACAAAAAAACTAAAGAATCCAACATTCAAAACCCCACTACTTCACAAACACATGTACACGATATGTGTAGATCAACAAAAAGTGAATATTCTTCAGCCATAGATCTTAATAACTTTCAATTCATATGTCCATAGCATGTGTACATTATAAAATTAAGCCAAAATGAAGATAAAATAAAATTGATGTACAATCAAATCTTTTCAATATACAGAGTATATACATTTTCAATAAACTAAAACCCTAAACTATAATTAAATCTTCTCACTATTTATATATGCATAGAATTTGAAACCCAAAACTCTTTCACATTTAATCACATATCTCCACTAATGAGAATGAAATATTACCTTCTGAAGCTAAACACACATGATAGGCTGACCGCTGAGGGGCTGAAAAAATTATTGTAGCCTTGAGAAGCAATGTCGGTCTCCCAAACTCTAAAATTTCAACTTTTGGACTCCCACAGTTATTTCTTAGAATGGAAAATGGTTTTTAACTTTCAATTTTAACAGAGTGGGTTTGGGTCAAGCCGTTAGGCTAAATAATAAAGAAAATATATGTCATCACATAATTAGAGTATGTACGTAGCTTTAGGTTCGGACTCTACACGTAATAATTTCTCCATATCTTCTCTCTTACTATCGAGTACCCTTCTATTGAGAGACTCACACATTATCTCCATCTTGTGACTCTTTGTTCAAAAATTCTTCATTGCTCTTCTCTTAATTGGAAGACCTCCTCAATCCAAAGAAGCTGGACACCAACCCAGCTCCACATGAAAGCTACTCAATCATAACCCAAGTACTAACCTCTCCAACCTCCCACTCTCCCAACTAGCAGCCACTTCAAGCCATGCTGCTCTCCTTATCTACTCTACACATCATGCACTAGATGTCATCTTGTTCCCATCTATTGGCTAGAGAACCTAGCTTGGCTCTCCTTACTCTCATCTCCCAAATTCCACTTTACTATGTACAACTCATCTCCCATGCATGAAGACCCTGGGCTAAGAATTCTTGCAAGAAAGGGAAATGAAGAGGATACCCAAAGTGTGCTACTGAGCTATTTGGTAAGTGATCAAAGGCCATTGAAGGTTGAGATTTTGCATAAGCCGTTGATTCTCTCAACCATGGCTTAGAAACTATGGTTTCTAATTATAGTGAACTTCCTCCGAAATGTGCTAGTTCTTAGTACATATATAATTGTGTGCTCTTGTCCAAAGCTCAAGGGGAAGCATATCCATTGGGTGATGTTTCCAAGAATAATCAAGGAAACTCCAACAAGGATGAATTTGTTGCAAAGAATGAAGATAGTGGAAGTTTAATGTCATGTTTCCAAGTTAAAATAAAAAAAACAAAAGATTCATCTTCTAATAATTACGAAATTGTAGAAGTCTTTGATAACAAGAATATGGGAGATGAAAGGAGAGTGGAAGTAGATGATGAAGAATAGGAGAAGCTAATGAAGATAGTTTTGAGTTGGATTTGGCATGAAAAATGTTGAATATATAGCAAGAGCAATTTTTGAAAAGAACCCAGAAAATTCAATTGAGAAAGTAAATGTATTTTCTATGAGGAGGAAGAATAGAATTTAAATAGGAGGATTAAGTTGGATGGGGATCATCTAAGGGAGAAGATTTCAATCCTTCATCAAATGATTGATGTGTTTTAGGATGGAAAGTAGAAGCATAAGATAAATGACTTGGAGGGAAATTTTAAGATGAAGAGACTAAAGGAATTAGAAAATAAAATATGGGAGTATAAGGAGGATAAACAGTGAAAAGGTGATTAGAAACTTAATTGTAGGAGCATCATCTTGACCCAACAAAACTCTCCAATGCATCAGTTCTACCTAACGTTGACTTTGATGAGATAAATTTCTCAAATACTTCAAAAGCCCTAGGAGTTTTATGTTCTATGATGAAATGATCATCATTAGAATTCAACTTTTAGATTCCTTGCACTTTAATTTTTGACCATTTTCAATGATATATGTTGTTGATTTCATACTATATTTTGTTTAATTTAGAGAAGTTTTGATGAGTAATGCCCATGAGTGATGAGAGATGAAACCAAGGTCGGTTGTTCCATTTATTTGAAACAAACATCCCTAATTAAGTTGAGTAGCATGTGATCGATTTCACTTAGGTCAGTAGTTATTGTTTGATCTTTGACATAAGGGTCACAATTAATTTGATGTTTTCCCTTTAATTAAATTAAGTTAGATATATAAAAAAATTTAATTAATCTTTAAAACTCCAAAATAAATAACTAAATTTAAAAAGTCCAAAAAAATGCAAACTAAATAAATATAAAACCTAAATAAAATTTAAGATTAAAAAATTAAATTAAAACTAATATTAAATTAATAATATTTTATATGGTCAAATATAACAAATTATTTGAATATAATTTGTGAGCCCAATTACGAATTAATTTAACTCTTTTTTAAAAAATTGATTCTAAAGGGCAAAAAGAAAATTAATTGTATCCCATATACTTAATTAATGACTGTTAGAACTTAAAAAATTTATAATTAATATGAAAAATATTAATGTTTTAGTCATCATAATTAATAAGCTAATTAATTAATCAAAATATATAAAATTCTAATCAAGTTTAAAAGAACTCACAAATTTCATGGACTCATAGGAGAGCTTTCATAAAATTTTGAATTGATTTACTATGTATATTGAAAATTAATATCTATATAAGTGATTACTTAAACTATAAAATATTAAATGATATAAATATAATTTTAAAAAAAATAATATCTTTAAAACATTCGTCTTATTATTTCAAGTTGAGAGTTTTTTATTTTATGAATTTGAGAATTATTCTGATATTAATTATAAAATCTTATCTTAAGGATAGTCAAATAATAAAATTAAAGTAATGGTAAATAATTATCAATATAGAAATTCATCATAAATGCTTAAAATATCTCAAGGCTTATGTTGAATTTAGAAAACAATTTCATGAAAATTTTAATTTCTTTCAAATGAAAACTAAAACTAAAAATTTATTATGATCCATGACTTAATTATTTTTTAAAACAAAATGCCAATAACTAAATTAAAAAAATCCATAAAACTTATTTTGTTTAGACTTTATTAGGAGTAAAGGTTAAGGCGGAGTGGGCCCTATCCTAAATGAGGCCTATTATTCCTAATACTCTTTAGAACATTAAATCCAACACAAAATTAAATTAAATTAAAGTTTAAAATCTTTCTCTAAATCATTAATCATTTGAATTAAAATCACCTAATGATAATAAATTGAATCTCCCTTTCAAATTACAATTCAAATATTGAAGACCACCATACTAACCTTTGCACACACATTAGATTAATTGGTTAATGATCCTAGACTTAAGTTAGATTAATGCTTTATTGTGATGTATTAATTTTCTTATTTTATGGTGTACTATTTTAGACTACATATTATGGCTATATTTTTGTAGTTTGAATGATAGGGCAATGTTTATTAGATTAATAATATTTTTTACATCAGTTGTACTTAATAAAAAGGGCCACTATATTAAAAGTATATATAAACAATTTGCTTATAGGTACTGCTTGTATAAGCCCCTAAGCATAATCCATTATGATATGTGGGTTTGGACACCTACTAATTCCAAGCCCCATTGTATAGATTATACCTTCTTGGTGTGTATGTGTATTTTAACTAACATCTATTTAATAGGTTTAGTTACGATTCCTTTTTTGAAATTTTTAAATATAATTTGTAATTAAAATTAGGTTAGAGCCATAGGGCTTAAGATGAACAGTGACTAAAAGGCATAGACCTGAGAGGCCCTATGAAGCCTGGAGCATTCACATTCTAAAGATGAAGATGGAGACCCCATTGGCTTTCCTTTTCTATACTTAGTTTTAGGTCGGGCTGAATAAGAGTAGAGTCAACTATCCATCTCCTCTCTTTTTTTGGGGTGTATGGTAGAACTTGGCTACACCAACATGTTATTATTTTAGTTTAGTTTATTTGATTTGTATGTTCTCATTGATTGTGCATTATAAATATCATGCTTTTTATAGATTTTTTCTATGTGTTATTTTTTTTTCTAAATGTTAGCCTAGATTTCGGTGGGCTCTTATGAATAAATGTTATACCCATCCTAATTATTCAACTTAAACTAAGGATAAATACAACTCATAACTTCATTTAATTAAATCCCTCGGTATAAATACTAAAATAAATTAAAAATATTTAGAGTTTGTGAGCCATACTTATATATCTCTTCATCTCTCTTTAAATAAGCCCTTCTCCCATTGCACAAAATTGGACATAGTCTATTTATTGAGGATAGCCACCTTTTAGGGAAAGTTTGCATTCTATCTTGATTTAGCTCACAACTCATTTTTAAATGCATCTCATTATAGGCATGATTAAATACACAAGCCTTGTCCAATAAATTGTGTGTCTAAGAATATATAAAATTAAAATTATGTCACATTAGTTAGAAGCATTGCTCATACCAGCCATAATTTCAAAATTTAAGAGTCTAGGTTCTTAGATTCCATTTTCAATAAATAACAGTCTATCCATCTCACATTATATAAGACTTGGGCACATGATTTTAAAGAATAAGTGGTGTTAACTGGCAGCCATTTTATGCACATTTTAAGTCTAGTTGAGATAGGATAGGTTTACATCCCTAGGTAGGAGTATGCCAATATATCATAATTTTTCTCCTCTTAGAATAGGTTGAGCTTCTAGCATATGCTAAAACACTTATAGTCCAAGGTTTTAAGGCTATCTATTTCTATTTGTGAAGTTTCTTTTCTTATTTCCTAGGATAACACTTGGTCCTAAGCATTTCCTTCATATCTATTCATACCCAACCTCTCTTCCTTAACCAAAATATGAATTTGATATATTTCAACATGACTTACTAATTTTAATTTTGCAAATGGGGCATGATAATCATCCATTGGGCACTAATGAAAGAACTTATCCATATGAGTATGCCAATTAAAAAATTTATTGGGATTATGGACTCTACCATCAGTTAGGAAATCAAGATTCCCTTTTTTATCAGTTCATTTAAAACCTCAAGATGTTTATTATGTTAATTCTTATTAGAATTCCTTAAAGGATGTATTTTAAGATAAAAGTTATCTATATATTTTTTATAATCTCTTCCCTTGAAATATTAGCCTCAATATGATTTTAGATTAAAAGTGTGATTTGTGCCCTAAAGTTTATATTTTGTGCTTGGGTGACTATATTCATGACTAACTCTTTGATTTTATTAAACCTTTCCTCAGTTTGTAAAGCTGAATCCTCAAGTATACTATTTAAGTTATCCATTGGATCTTAGTTAACAAATTTAGAAGCATATTGACATAATAAGGAATGTAAAAATAAAGTTTATTTAATTATTTTAAAATTTATAATGAATGTTTACTCAAGTTTTAGTCAAGTAGATGTTTATATATGAAATAAATTATTTCTTTTAAGTCTTCACTAAATCAAACACGAATTATAATAAACTAGTGTAAAATAATTGAACCTTGATTCTAATAAAACTTTATGTCCTTCAATACAAACTATTCTATATTAGTTTGAATCTATGTGATGGTTTAATTTTATTTGTGCAACATTCTCTCACTAATTTGGAGCCTCTCAAGACGATAGGGTTAGGGTTAGTTTAGGGACAATGGCTAGGCTCATGAAAGGTAGAGCCAACTATTAACACTTATGTCATAACTCATAGACTTGACTTGGACATGTAATTTACCCAAGTTTTTATAATAAAAAAATACCATAAAAAAATTTACAACCAATATATTAAGATGAACTTATTAGAATTTTAGCTCTACCATTTTCAATCACCTTACTAAGCTTTCAACTCTTTTTGGTGATCTCCTTCCAATGATCCCCACCAAACATGGCTCTAGTACCAAACTTGATGTAGCACGATTTTGGGTTATTTGGGGTGACCCAATTATTTGTTTTGGCTTTCCTATTATGTTGAAAAAATTGAGGATGGGTATGGATAAGTTAGTTTTGAAGTGGAGTTCCATTTAAAGAGTCAAATTTGGCCGGCCAGCCCAAGGAAAATCACAACTAAGAACCCGATGCACCAAATTACCAAATTTGGTACTCCCACTATAAAACTCCAAATGACATGAAATAAAATTAAAATTATATATAATAATTTCTAGTTCTAATTAAAATAGTTTTATAATTTTTTATAATCTTTAAGTAATTTTTCTATATTTTCTCTAATGATTAGATCTACAAAACTCACTCTAGCCAACAGCCTGATTGGTGGATTAGGATTATTGCAAATTGGGTTTGAAGTGTAGAGAAACTTATAAAATACCTGCAAATAAAATTTTTATGTATCTATTATGATTTTAGAGTTTTTAAAAAAATTTAGAGAATTTTAGGTCTTACTTGAAACTAGATAAGGTCTGGTTTAACGTAAGTCTAGCTGAGCACTCCAAATTAAGACTTGGGCATTCTATGTCAATTAACTAAATGCTATAGAATAAAAACAAAAATTAAGATAAAAAAATTTCAGATCACTCACCAAAGTGATCTTGCTTGAAGGATCAGCAAATCCCTTTTCTCAAGTTGGCCAATAACTAAGCCACAACAATCATATTTCTCATTCGATTTTCATTCAATCAAAGTATCTAAAATTCTATTCCAATGCACAAAATGTTTTATAAATATTCCTATAACATTTCAAATTTGAAATGAGACCTAGCCCCCCTCAACTTTTCTAACTCCTTCCTCCATACATTGCTAGCCCCTTCATTTTAATTTAATTATAATTAACTAATTTTATTTTTTTTATGAATTACTCCTTCCCAAATAACATAACATAATCAACATACTCAATAAAACATAAGTCATGATACACACATTACAATGTGTGAAACTACACAGAATAAAATAATTCAAGTTTCATTTCTCTCCATTTCCATTCTTCTCCTAGTAATTAGACCTCCAAGCTTGGCTTCAAGTCTTTTTGCTTGGGATCTTGTGGGTGGACCTCCTTATGATACTAAATAAAGTTTGTTGAATAATTTTATCTTGTTGCCAATAACAAAGATTATTTTTATCTATATAAGCACAAAGCAATAAACAAAGCAAAAGGCATCATTTCACCATATTGTGAAGACAATATAGAGAAAAGCAACATAGTATGCTATGATGGCTATAAAAAATAATTAATTGTTAGATATATTTAAACCTTATGCTTATATATGCCCATAACAAAGTAGAAAAGGTAGCTGAGCTTTTACATATACAAGCTTAGAAATACCTAATTTTATACAAAAATTAAATAAGTGATAAGGTACAATAAGCATTGGATTTGCCATCTCTTAGTCCTTGTCATTTGGTTCGAATAAATACATATTTACTTTGTACTGAGTAGATACTTCTATATTTGAGTTTATACTTAACCAAGAAATTTTCTTGTATCTTATTGTAAACATAATTTTTTTCTTAAATTAAGTAAAATGCAATAAATGAAAGAGATAAATGAAGTTATAATAGCACAACAAATAAAAGTTTAATAATATCACATCTCAAATGACTATTTAATAACAATGTCTAAGCTAATATTTTTACAAATAATTCTAATTTAATAAAATTTGAATGCAATGTACATCACTAGCTCAAATTTGTGGCACCGCAAAGAAATTATCTAAAGTAATCATAATAAATGCATGCTAATTAACCAATATAGATTAATATGTAGTCATAAGTTATACATTCAAAAAAGCTTATAGGAAAATGATGACCTAGCTACACCTTAATTCATATTAAATGACTATGGGATTATAACTTGTCACACCATCTAAGTGCATGCAAAAGCCTCATTGTAGTACATGTCAACTTATATATGATTGTGACAAGCTACCAAGCAAGCACAATTTAAGGATCTAATCATACTACAACTTATCACTTTATTTAAGTAGTTTTAAAGAAAGATGGTATGATTTTTGTTACTTAAACCCTTTGAGCATTCATATGATATCTAGTTATGATAGAAATGATTTATATCTATCAAACTAAGTATTATTTGAAAATAAAATCATCTTATTTTTATATAAGTTAAGCCCTAATATTAAAAGGATAATTTCCACTTAAATTTTGTTGACTAACCTTATTCACATACAAATTTAATGATATGTAGGTTGAAAATTAAGGCCTTTAACTAAAAAGCTCAAGATTGAAGTCTTTGAATGAAGTACAAACACTTAAGGGATAGAAAGATTGGGACTTTTGAGAAGAGTTCCAATTATCTTGAGTGCAAGACAAGTCCATTTAATGATAGTCTACTCAAAGAGGAAAGGAATGTGTGGGCACAAGTATATAATTAGAATCAAAGGTGTCCAAGGCTATGAACGAATTATATAAGACTTATTCAGAGGTATATCATCACGTCAAGATTGAATTCAACCAAATATTGTATGGTTGAATACAAAGTGCTCCTAAAAAGAAAGCTAAAAAAAGGGTTAAGTTAAAACAAATCGTAGTCCTATTAGAAAAAATTATTTAGCTAGAATAGATCAAAGGATAGCTTAATCAATTGTGTATAGCTAGATGAAAAGATAAAATTGGCCAAAAGAGCATGACTAAACTTAAATGAAGATCCAAATAAAAGGAATGATTAGATCATAGAATAATAACATCAAAGGACATGAGTATATGAATAACTTGTTGAGTCCAAATAACATAATTAAACTCAAATGAAGATCTAATCAAAAACTATAATTAGATCAAATGATATGCATCTAATTAAAAGGACATGATCAAGATATATGGTAAATTAGATCAAAAGAATATGATTAAATTTAAGGGATTGTTTGATCAAACATAGGATTTCCTTAACTAAAAGACTTGATAGAGAGAGATAGTAATAATATAGTATGAATAGAGTAAGTAAATAGAGCATGACCAATCTATGATGATTCTTATTCAAAAGTATGATTAAGTGGAGTAAAAAAGCACAATCAATGATGTATAATTGTACTAGCTTACTGGTATGATATGACTTGATTTAGCATTCATGATATGACTTAACATGAGCATGTTACATAATTTTAAATAATATTTATTGGTCCAACTCATTGTACTTATTTTTTATCTCCTTTTATTTTAAATATTTTATATGATAAGAATACTCTCTTTTCATTACCTTTTCGCTCTTGTATTTTTTTTTGTTCATACATAAATGGAACTTCCTACTTGGTTCTTGTTCTACACTAACTTAAGTTTATACACAATTCATGAGATCTTGATCTGCCCACTCACAGTTCATTTAATCATGTCATGGTCTATTAAAAATCAATTATGTAAAATTCAAATATAAAATCTTCATATACAGTATCAAATGCATGATTAACGTTTCAACATCATAACTTTATATATATATATATATAGAGAGAGAGAGAGAGAGAGAGAATATTACCAAAATATTAGCCATCTTGATGCCAGACGAGGAATTGATGAATACTTCTTTCGGGATTTTGTCGTATCACTTTTTTTTAAATATTTTTTTTATTCTTGGATGTTGGGCATTTTTTTTTATCTATTCGGACATGAGATCTATATCATTATTGCATTTTTTTTTTAAATTTTATCCTTTAAATTTGTTTTTCACATTACATATAAAAACACAATTACTATGCCATAATTAAAAAAATATGACTGCAAAAATGATGACATTAACAACATTTAACTACAAACTAGAGTTAAAGGGTTATGAAGTTCAGTCAACGATTGCATATGCGGTGAATATTCTAACAATTCACACTTTATAAAGAAGGAATCGCCCTAAGTTTTTGCAACCATGTACGCGGTTGATCTTTTCCCCAATTTTGACTGCTGACATCACAATATTTCATGCAATTAGTGCGTGATGACACAATAGCTTGTGTACTAATCTAACATGTGAAGTTTGTTTAATGAGTATAAGGCATCGGGCTTAGATTTTTAATAAAAAATTTTAAATTCAAGATATAAATTTATAATTAAATTAATTTAAATGTCTCAAAAAGATTTGTTTAATGTTTCATGATGAATAATGTTAAACTTTTTCCATATTTTTCACTTATTTTTTATTTATTTATTACATCATTATTACAATGCAAAAATCAACTTCAATTTATTTTCATTTATATTCATCATTCATCAAGCATTATATAAATTTGATCCATTAGTCTATATTTTTACTTTTCAATTTTTCTAGTATTTTTTATTCTTAAACATTTGATATTTTTTTTTCTTGGATCTAGCTTTCTATCATAATTGTAATTTAAATTCCACGCTTTGAATATATTTTCTATTATATTACACGTGTTTGACTCACTTGTTTTTACTACTAAAGTTGTGTTTGGGATAGCAACAAGCTTTTGCATCGCACTGCAGTTACTGTTTGAAGAATTACGATGTAGATGCGTTTCGTAGTACGGTGCAGTGGTAAATTATATTTTTCAACTTGACTTGAGAGAGGGTTGTAACTATCAAAAAAATTACGATCTAATTTTTTAAATAAAAAATTATATTAATCATCATAATTTTTTAAATAACAATATCTTCTACTGTAATTTTATTACTATTTTTTCAGATAATTATTATTATCTCAAATACACTCTAAATGAGGACTAATATCTCAAATATTTCATGAGATATCTTATGAAGTCGTCGAAGTCCTCATGAATGACCTTCAGTACGTTACATCGTTTCTGCTTTTGCCGACCTTCTTCAAAATAATTGATTCATTGACGCACTAAGAATAGGGTTCCGTTCTAAAAGCAGTGCAACCATCTACGCGCTCTATATTGATTGGAAGTTGACTCAAACTTTGACTAGGTGCATCACACAGCATCATTTTGTTAGAGCTAAATGACGCAATTAATATTATGTCCTACCAGTCTTTTTTAGTGTGAAATTTGATTTTAGTTATGTGCACGTCTTCAATAGGACATGTTAGATTTCAGAAGATTGCAAATCATTAACTGCATAGTTGAGCGAGAATTTTTTTAAATGGAAACATATAAATCTTTTAAATTGCCCGAATTAACCGAATCTTTATTATAAGAAAATATAAGAGATATATCTCTCTCTCTCTCTCTCTCTCTCTCTCTCTCTCTCTATAAGATATATATATATATAGGATGATTACAGCCAAGGAGCTTCACATCACTATATTGTTAGAGCATGCGACTATGATGTTCAATCCGATTGTACCAGCCTAGCACGTGCTATTTGTAGGTTTGTGTTGAGCAAACATGAACTAAGCTAACCAAATTTACAATAACTCTTACTTTTATTTATTTTTAAACACCTGGAAGAAATTTTAGCAACAACCCTACCGACTTCTTGGTTCAAAAAATACCCATCTTCATTAAAAAAAGAAATCCTTATGATGATGACACATGTATGTTTAGACCATTAGAAGGCTTACAATTGGTGTTGAAAGTTGTTTAAGTGTTAAGTGAGTGGTTAGGTTATTATTAATGAAGCCTAGATAGGAACAGGATATCTAATCATTTGATTTAGCAATAGCTTAAAGAGTGAAAACACTTACTCATTATGATTACTTTAGGTGACAAGACTTAAACTATTCTTGATAATAAATTCTACATAATATATAAAATTTTTAACACATCCTCTTTATGCATGATAATGATGGCATTAATAGTTCCATGGTGGCATTATTCTTATTTTTCTTGGTGTATATATTCCAAGAGTTAGTATAAAAATATGAATGCATGAGTGATCGAAATGAATTTGCTATTGAAGTGAGAGATGAAAGGGTACTTAATGATTTCCTTCATTTGGAAACTATGTGATATTTGGGTTTATAAGCTTTATAACGACTAGAGATATATGATATTCATATAATGATATTGAATGATTTTCTCCAAAGGAATTGTATGACCTCATAAAATAATAGTTGAGTAATAATTTGAAATATATGCAAATTAAATGCCATTATGACCTTATATTTGATGCATGTGGGGTTAATTTATCATATTTAAGTAGGCTAATCAAACATATTATGCTTGAGTGGCTAACCCCCCTCCCCCCTTGTGTCTGACTAGTCTTATTATTCTTATTAAAATTTACTTTTGTCCATTATAATTTCTTTTAAGTGATTTTGTTAATAATGAATTAAGCATCATAATAAATTTATCTCACCTTAATCTTAATATTTTTACCTCTAAGTGATTAGTTGAATTTAGACAGAAATGGAGTTGGGTTGGTGGTTGATTAGACTTAAGTATTTGAATATTACCATAGTGTTTTGTAATTTTTTTATTTAGTTTGGTAGTCGACACATTATAATAATTAAAAACTTTTACAAAAAGTTATAAGTGGTATTTTTAGTGAAGGAGGGGGCTAGCTTTGATTGGTTAGCTAAACTCTTAAAGAGTTGTATTGGATGCTTAAAGGTTGTAAGAATATGGAAGGGAGGTGTATGATTAATGTGATAAATATGGATTAGATGTTACAAAGCTAAGTAATCTAAGAAGGCTCCAAACTTAATATCACTTAGCTTATGTTTATTGCTTTGATGGAAGGCGGTCTGAATAAAGAGATGGTAAGAAAATGCTTTTAGAGAGTTACTTTAGGATGTGAATCCATAATCTAGAGTAGATGGTGAGAAGAGGTGGTCTCTAGCGAAGTATGGATGTAGTGATATTAAGACTAAAGCAATTAAACCTAATTTGAATTGATTAGCTTTTACACTTTTGTGAAGGGGCTGGCTACATTAAAGAAAAGTGAGTTTACAACTACTATTATCTATTCCAAAGACTATTAGAATTCTATGATAGAATCCAATGGTAATTTATAGTAAAGTATGGTGTTTTGAATTTAAATTTAAATTTAAAATTTAAAATACATAATCTAGACTTTAAAATTTAAAATATAATTATGTATTCCAAATTTCTACTTATTATTTTATCTTGATTAAGCTTTTGCAATGAATCCTAGGTTTTTGGACATTGTCTATTGATTGGTAAACATGATGGATTGATCAACATAGTTGATATGATCCATATAAAAATTCTTACTTTTATATAAATAAATATTTGTGTAGCACACAAAATATCATTCATTTAAAGCAATAGATGAGATTTAAATTAAAGAAGTATGCTCCTTGATAAATGACCTAACTTTGAGTTAATTGAATCTCACATCAAAATCGGCTATAACATATATCAATTAGCTTCAAATCAACTTAACTAGTCTTATATAAAATCCTAGTAAATAATATTATAACTTTTTTTTGTCAACAGTTGTAATTTCCTTAAACCTTTATAACTTGTTCTATAATTTCTTATAAGTTATTTTAGAAAAAAATATGATCATAATCAAAATTACTATAAATATATATATATATATATATATATATATATATATATATATATATATATATATATATATATATATATATATATATATATACATTTTGGTAAATTGATTAATGTTGAAATGAACATAATAATGAATCATTAAGAAAAATTTGTTACCAAAAATTGGTAGGACCATGCACTACAAAAAATTACAGACTTCTAGCAGTATTTTACAGACTTTTCTTAGAAATTACTGATTTACCAATGTATATTTCAGCCAAAAACATTTATGATGAAATTACTGACTGCGGAGGACATCATGCTTAAATCACTTAAACTTGATTGATTTTCCAACAAAAAATCTACTAGAAACCATTGATAATATGGTGACGAAACACAAGCCCCCATTTCCTCCCTCTCTCTCTCCCTCTCTCTCTCTCTCTCTCTCTCTCTCTCTCTTGACTAGTGATGGAAAACGAGTTAAGGCTCGCCCATTTGCATTCAAAATGTGTCTATTTGCTCGAATTTCTCTATAAAATCAAAGGCAAACCTTGATCTTTTACCTCTATTGCTATTTTTTTTTTCAGATTTCATCCATTGACATGTGAGAAAATTGAATTTAAAGTTATAAGGGTTTTTGTTATTTTTAGATTAAATCTTATTCAAATTCATTTGAAATTGATAAATCTTAGTTTAAAATATCTATTTGTGTGTAGATCTACAATTGCGTATGTTATGTTTTATATATTTTTTATAAATTTTATTTTAGGATGTTTTGGTTATGTATATTCCAATTAATTTAATGTGTAAATTCATTCTTTTATAATTAACAATTTTTTGATAAATTTATATAAATTTCATAATGTGCGTCCAATTTAATTTTGTAAAAAATTTAAATCTGGTGATTATAGGCTACTACTGCTAACTACCTAGAAGACATAAAAATATTTGTAGCAAATGACTTAGATACTTAGAATGTTACATTAAATTAGGTTTTGATTATGCACTTATCACTACTTATATAATGAGATAAAATGTTAATTGAATTCTCAAACTTTTTGTTTTACCCAGCTCATGAATATCTGTAGTGAGCGATCATGGATGTAAAATAAATTACATATGGGAAAAAAAAGATTAATTAATGAATTCTTGAGTGATATTGAACACTTTATGCACGTGGCATTGCAACTTCCTTCTTACATTTTTGAACAAAAGTTTCAGTATTCATGTGCAAGACACAAGAATTAGGCTTTTTTTAATGCTTACTGAAGTCAGATTAAACTTGTGTCACAGTTCAACCAAATAATTGGTTCTAGAATTCATATGGTGAATTGGATCCATATATTAATCCTGACACTAGTGCCTTAACGAGTCATGCATGCCCTTTAAATAAATATAATTCTAGCCAAACTTATGAAAAAATAGTTTATGATCCTGCTAGATTAGAGTTTCTTATGGAGGAGGAGCCATCTAATAAAGAAACTAAAAAGTTATATGACCTGCTAAAGGCAGCACAACGATCGTTATGGAGAGACTGCATGAACCATACTGATCTATCTACAACCATAAAAATGCTAAGTATTAAAACTAAATTTAATGTGCCACGTGAATGCTTTAATTAATTTCTAGGGTTGTTGAAAGAGATAAACCCATAGAGTACTTAGTTCCTAAAGACTTGTATAGAACAAAAAAGTTGGTATTAAAATTAGGTATGAGCTCACACAAAGTTGACTACTGTGTCAATGATTGTATATTATACTACAAGGACAACACACAGGATATTGAATGTAAATTTTGCGAAGCACCTAGGTTCAAGCCACACCATAGAAAATAACATAAGTAAAAGAATGTACCGCACAATTATCTATTCTACTTGCCACTATCTCTACATTTATTGAGAGTATATGCTTCCATGCGGTCAACCAAGTACATGCGATGGCATCACAATAAAGCAAGTGCATAACATATCTTGAGTCATATTTTATATGGAGAAGTGTGAAAGCATTTAAATCATACTTATCATAATTTTGCAGTTGAGCCATAAAACATTAGACTTGGCCTTTACATTGATGGTTTCACACCATTTAGTCAGTTCACATCACCCTATTTATGTTTGCTAGTGAGAGTTACATTATACAATTTACCACAAGAGATGTGCATGATTATTCTTGAGGCATATAATCCTAAAGCAAAGATTTATGTCTTCTTACAACCACTAATAGATGAGCTAAAAATTTTATGGGAAAATAGTATACTGACATATGATATTATCGTAAAGAAAACATTCAGATGAAAGCAACACTGATGTGGACTATCAATGACTTCCTTCCATATGAAATACCATTAGTGTGGAGCACTATTGGGAAGTTATCTTGTCCATACTGCATGGATTTATCAAAGGTATTCACTCTTAAAAATGGCTAAAATAATTTTTGGTTTGATTTTCATCGTATGTTCCTCTTTACTGATCATCTTCTCAAAAGAAACAAGGATGTATTCATAAAAAATTGAGTTGAGAAAGCCAAGCCACCTCCAAGATTGAGTGGGGATGATTTATGACATATTGTTAGTTTTATTTCAACTATAACTAATTCTCCTATGTTATTTGATAGTCTTCTTTTGGGTTATGGTGTAACCCATAATTGGATATAGAAGAGTATTTCTTGGGATCTACTATACTAAAAGTCTAATATGATAAAGCATAATCTTTATATAATGCACATAGAGAAAAAATTTTTTGATAATATTTTTAACATAGTGATGGATGTTAAGGGTAAAACTAAAGATAATGTGAAGGTCAGGTTGGACTTATATGAATATTATTATAAAAGAGAGTTAGAGTTGAGATAGTCTACACCTAGTAGAGTTCAAAATCTTAAAGTTGAATACTGCCTCAAATCAGAATAAGGGAGAATAGTATATGAGTGGGCATAGTTATTGAAGCTACCATATGGGTACATATCTAATTTAAGTGAATGTGTTGATTTTAGAATGTGGAAACTATTTGGAATAAAGATCCATGTGGTGTTTTAATTTGGGATTGTAGGGACACCACGATGATCTTAGGGTGTACTTATTGAAGTGATCGGGTGCAACATTAAGGTATGATGTACCATCTTCGGAGATGAAAACATCACCCTACAATGGACCTAATCACTAAATAAGGACTCCTAAGGAAGATGAGTCTATGTATATACTAGAGATCTTTCCACTACTCTACATAAGGAAGTTAAGTAGGGTTTATTTTATGTCATGTTCTTTAGTTCCCTATGGAAGCAATCTTACATAGTTAATTACATCTTAGAAAATAGAAATTTCTTAAGAATACTCTCAATTAAAGTAGTCAATAAGTATCTCCAAATATTTCAAAGATATACTATCAAAGGAGCGGGTATTTTTAAAAATCAAAATGGAAGGTTCAAATAAGAAGACTTATTTATCGATTCCAAAGGATAATGAGTAGGAAGCACTCATGATACTAGGAAGCCTAGTGAGTGCTTCAATCTATCCTATAATGAGATTTTACATTTTTGAAAGAGAAATTTTACTTCTGTTTAAAGTGAAATTTTATTAGAATGCTAGAGCTTATACTCCAACAATACAAGATTACGAAAATGCCTAAGAGGTTAGGACTTATGCTCACAACCCGAAGGAAATAAGTAGCCTCATAACCTAAATCTAAAATGTCTTAGCATAAGCTAGAAGCATGACTTAAGTCTAATCGGGAAAATAAGACATAATGGTTTACCTCCATAAGAAAGAATAGATATATCATGATTATTATGGACTTACAACCACTTGGAGTGGCCGTCAACTAACACCTCCTACGCATTAAAATCATGTAGGCTGATCTTATGTAGATACAAGATAGTTAGGTTGTTGTTTAATTAGGAAGAAAGCTAGAATCCTAAGAGACTAGAAAATGGTTGGTATAAAGGCATTACTTAGACTACTGCAAAATTTATAACATTTTAAATCATTTTGACACGCTCATTTTGGACCAAGGCTTGGGATAATTATGCTTATATGCATGATGAAATTAAGTCATAGGCTAAATTAATTAGAGGAGGTGTTCTCTACTATAAGGGATCACCCTCATTTCTCCTATCATGCAAGAGTGGAGACCCTCCCTATTCAAGAGTGGAATAATATAAAATACATGGTGTGATAACATACAATATTCAACTAAAGGGTTTTTGAATCTTTTATTTATCTTGATTAAGAGCTTAGACTTTAAAATGGTGTTATGAGTTGTATTGAAATTTAGTCATGGATTTTTAGTGAGGATAAAAAATTTAATTTTATTCTAAAGAGCCTACCGCATCCAGGCCACACATCAAATTATCACACTTTAAGAAATCTATGAAAAACATGTCATTTCTATTTTGCAATCTAAACATAACAATCAAATATTTAGATTCTCGTAACATAATAAATAGTCAATGCAGCCACGTACCACCGTACTCCTTGGAAAAAGAGAAAAAGTTGGGCAGTCGAGCTCTACCCTTATATACTACCCAAATTATAATTAAATTTTTACAAATGTAATGTATGTTATGGGGGTCTTCATTCTTGGACTCTTCTTCTCTCCTTTGGATTGGTTTGCTCCAAACTTCACAGAGCCTCCCATGTCCTTGCCTTCTAGCTACTGCTCATTTTAAATCCCATAGCACTAGTCCTAATCTTATTATAAAAATTACATATTTATAAAAAAAAGGAAATCTAACTGCACCTACAAAACATACATTAGCTAAGCAAACATATAAGCCAAGCAATTATATTTCACATATTTGGACTTAGCACCCTATACTTGGGTAACCAAGCCCACCTGTCATAATTAGATTATGCTTAGGGGAATAAGTAGCACTTGCAAGCAAAAATATTTATATTTACTTATTATAACAATGGCTCCTTTAGCACAATCCCTTGCAGAAGATATTATTAGGCTATTAGCAACCTAATATTTAGTCTACGTATAAACAATCCTAATATCCAATCTACGTACAAATAATCCTAACATTCAGTCTAAAATATTACATCATAAAATAAAATACAACACCATAACATACACCGGCCTAACCTAAGATTAGAATTGGTCACTTAGCATTCTAATGTGTGTGTGCTAAAGTTTAGTGTCATGTGTCTTCACTAAGCTTTAAGAGTGTGATTATCTAAAATTTAGAATTATTTAGGTTAAACATTATAGGAGATTTCACTTCGAATCTTGGAATAAATTGATTGATTTAATTTACACTTTCTTGTTTCATTTAATGTCTACTCAACATTTAATTATTATGAAGAGAAGAAAGGGGTTTGACCCCCTTCATCTCTACCCTAAGTTATTTTCTAAGGGAATATTATTATGACTTTGGTTTCTTTAGTGAACCGTTTATAAATATTTTATTAAGCCTAAGTTTGAGTTAATCTTAAAGAGTCTTATTCAAACATAAAAGGCATCTTAGGATTAATAAAATTGAATCACTATTACATGAATAACATTCTACTACTTCTTTCCACCATCAATAGCATACGCACTTCTTCATTTTTACTGTTCATGATATTTGATTTAATATATATATATATATATATATATATATATATATATATATATATATATATATATATATATATATATATATATATATAATATGTATTTCTTATTTTGTATACTTGATGATAATTAATGCATGGATTTGGTAGAAAAGAAAGATTCCATTTCATAGTTAAGCATATGTAGACATGTATTAAAGATTTAAGCAAGTACGTGCCATTGTTAAACCAGGGATGTGAGATTATCTAGGATCTCCTTGGGGCTACTTAAAGTCTCATATTCTCAAGATGTCCAAACTATATACTTGCTAACTTAAATGCACTTAAATAAATACACGAACATAGAAATGAAAATTATGCAAAGGGTATATAAAAGCAAATCTTTTATTCATGTAAAGCAAAATTTTATCCCAAATTCTAGCAAATGCATACACATGAATGAAATTAATCAAGTATGTGCCATTGATAGACCAAGGAAGTTAGATCATCTAAGACCTCCTTGGGATTACATAAAGCCTCATGTTTTCAGGATGTCGAGACTATATACTTGCTAACTCCAAACATATGTAAACATACGCATGAACTATAAAAATAAAATAATCATTTACCATCTCTAAATTATTACTAAATGTAAACTTTATTGAACATTTATAGTGAACATTAGCTTAAATTTTACATCATTAGTTTATACTTTTGAAAGTAATTTAGAATTTATTAGTGATAATAGCCACACCATATAATATTTATCCAACACATGCAATGTAAATGCAACCATATTCTTTTGATTTTTTTTTTTTGAAAAAAATAAACATGCAAAACAAATGGCATGCACATTTATAATGATTAAAAAGAAGTAATTATTCATTGCCACATAACATATTCAATTATATTAAGTCCTAAGGATAATCAAGCTAAATAAATAATCCTTAAGACTAACCAAAGTTCTTAGAGGGTTTGATTTTGATATTTAAATTATTTAAACCTAAAGAGAAGAGATGATACTTAGTATTTACCCCATCTCATGTTGGTGATTTGATATATTTAAAGAAATTAATTAAAAGAGTTTTATGGATTGATTAGGTTCAAATCATTAAGCATATCAACTTAATTACCCTCCCCTAAGCTTTTTTAATTTAATTAACTACTTGATCATGAGCGCTCAATGATATGCTTTTGGGAAAGTAAAATTCAAAATGCACCTAAGGGAATCTAATTCAATTAGTCTCATGCTTAAGATTTAATTATACTAAAGAAGAAAAGAATCTAAGTTAAGTACTCTTAGGATTTCCCATACCAATAGATTAATCATAATTTATTTAGTGACTTTATGTTATTAAACATATAAAGGGAAATTAATGCATTATGTTTGAATTATTTGAACTAATTATTATTTTTTTTATTTATATCTTATCACTAATTTTTCTAATTAATCCCTAATTATTAGTCATGTTAATTAACCCTCTTAAGAAAATACATTTGGGAAAATAACTAGAAAAAAGATCCTAATTACTTCTCCTCACTATTCCCACTATTCATAATGATTAATTATCATTAATTATTTAATTTCCACTATTTATCAATTTTAATAATTATTTAATTAATTAATGAGGGTAATTAGGATTGAAATTCTAAATTCTTTGAATTACATGGCAAATAATTATATGAAAATTATGGGAGGCAAAGGACATCCCATGGAATCATCCCACTAAATTTGAAATTAATTAGCCAAATAATTTGGCATTAATTAAGATAATTAGCCTAAGCTTCAAACCTTAATTAAGCACTATTCACTAGACATACATTAAAGATTTTATTTTTCTTAAATTCTCCTATATCTATCCTTTTCAAAACAAAAATATTTATATTATTTAGATTTTTCTATAATTAGTTATAATTTTTTTAAAGTTTTGGACATTTAATTACATTTTTAAAGCCTAATCAACCCTTTAAACTATCAACGCTATGCAGACGCTAACACAACAACAATTTCCATATGGTGCCGTAGTATTGGTTACTTAATTAGTCTAATGCGGAAGCTGACGCAGTGATGGCAGATGTGGTTTCATCTCGGTTGTCCGATCTCGGATCGGATGACTGAGATTAATCTCGTGATTTCAAAGGAGTTAAATCAAGATTTCTAACGTAATTAATAACTACCATCCATTCTAATCACGCGGAATGGATAGCCAGTGATTCATCATCCCATGAGCGCAAGAAGATGGACAACGTCCATCTTCTACCTCTCGATCTGAGCTTGCTGTAGCTCGTTTGACGGTGAGATCAACTCCAAGCTAACTAGGGAATGAATCTTAGGAGATCCTATGGTGAAAATCTCACAAAAACATAATTCACTTCAAAAATGACCAAGGCCTAGGGACTAAAGTTATGGCTATCAAATTTTTACCTCGCTTGGGCTATAAACCAGTAGTCAACTGATAAAGATAACTTTATCTTAAAAAGATGAAAGATGAAGCCCTGTTGAGAAGATCATAAGATGCCTCCTCGCCAATCGCTTTATGGATAAAATGCCACTGCAAAGCTCATCGAAGTTGGTCTTGAGACGTCTTCTGGTTATCGAATCGCTCAGAAAATGATTCATTCCGGTTCACTGGAGTGAAGGGAAGGTGTGAGAAGAGTTAATTTGGGTTTGGTGGAGGTTTAGGAAACTTGGATGGATGAAGCTCTCAGGTTCGATCAGGAGCTGGTCTCGCCAGCGGTGGAGTGCACGAGAAGCTCTGGAGAAGGTATGGGATTGTGCAGAATGCTCTAGGGAAGGTCTGTGCTCGGTTTGAATCCATGGGGAGAAATATACTCTCCCCCTTAGTTGAACCAAAGGCTAGGGATTGGTCCTTTAGCACCGTCCGGGGTAGGTGGTCTGAGAGATGGTGCTGAGGCCGAGTGAGAGGTTGAGGGAGTGTAGTAGCCTGGCATGAGGTGTATACTTTCCCGTAGGTGGACCAATGGGTTGTCATGGGTGAACTCACCCTCTCTAGGCCAAATACTGAGCTCAACAGCTTTGGGTTAGGCTGATTTAGTGGTCCTTTTGTCTAAGAAGAGCCTAAAGTGGCTTCCATGGGGTAAAGGGGTGGAGAACACCTCCAAAAGAGGATTTTATCCCATTTGGGTGGCTTGGCTTAGTGATTTTGACCTAAATGAGGTTCACCATGGGTTAGGCCCACTTGGGCAGGCCCATGGTGACCCAAAAATGAGTCATGCAAGTTTGGTTGGGTTTAGGCTTGGTTTAATTGGGTTTGGCTCAACTTGACCCATATGGGTCAAATGGGTTCAATTGGGATAAGTTAACCAATTTGACCAAATTGGGTCAAAATGATGATTTGGGTAAGTTCAATTGGTCTTTTGGAGTGAATAAATATAATATTTTGATTCAATTTGGGTTAGATTTAAATTTGGCTCATATGGTTCAATTTAGGTCAAATGGGTCGTGTTGACCGATTTGACCAAATTGGCCAAATTGGCTTGAGTATGGGTTACGTCTATGTTTAACTGATCACTAGTGATTGAGTGGAATAGTTGATTTAGATTAGTTTAGATTATGGAGTTAATTGATTCAATTTGACCGTTTAGGTCAAATTGGGCTAAGTGGGCTAATTGAGTTAGGTTGACCAAGTTGGATCCAATTGAAGGTCAGATTATGTTTAATATTGAATTAGTGATTATTTGGAAATATTAGTTTCAATCAATTTGGCTTAAGATTTGATTTGGTTCAATTTGACCCTTTAGGCTAAATTGGGTCAACTTGGGTCAAAGGTCCAATTGGTTTGATTAGGTTTAATTGATTATAGTGGAGAGTTCAATAATGACTTACAATCATTAATGAAGGGATTGGGTGGCTTGATCTAATCTAATGAGAGAGTTTGGTTCAATTGCCCCTTTTATGTCACTTTGGGTCAAGTGACTTGGTCAAGCCATCTTGAACTAATTGCGATTATGGATGGTTACGGTGTGTTCAATGGTAAATATGAAGTTGATTTGTGGCTTTGATTTCAATTGATTTGGACTTAATTAAGTTATAACGCATTTGAACCTTTTAGGTAAAATGGGCTAACTTGGGTTGGTCACCTTCCTTTGGTTCAATTGGTTTGATTGCAAGAATTGATGTGGCTTGAAATGATTTAATGAATAATTGGAGTGATTTAGAAAATTAAATTGTATTTAGCTTGCTTGAATGAGTTTAAATTGAGTTATAAGATTGTGGTGGAGTTAACTTGGATTAAGGTCCATGTTAGCTTGGCCTGGAGCTTGGATCAGAAAATCAAATTCAATTAAGATTAATTGAGTAGCTTTGTGGTTGGTATAGCTCTATCCACATGAGCTTAAGTTTGGATGAGTGAATATGTATGAGTCTTGGCTTAGGCCATAGGATAGCTGGAACCTATTTGCCCCAACGTGGGCTCTGAGCTTAGGGTTATGCCTTCTAAGTCTCTAAGCTTAAGTTTTAATACCCCCTTAATCACTAGAAGTATCCTAGCGCTAAGGAAATCCAAGTGTCAAGAAGGTTCTTAGATCTAAGATGGGGAGGATTAATCCTCACTCCAAAAGTGAGGTCGACAAGCCATAACTATCATATTTTTCTATAATGCTTACTTTCAGTAGCATTCAGTGCTTTACTATAGTAAATACTAAATCCTTTGATCAAGCTTAGTCTTTTCTTCAAGGAATAATCCTCAGCTCGATTAAATGTGAAAGCTCTAAAATAACTAGAAGTAAACATGCCTGTCATTATTTGTAAGCTCAATATATTCTCTCTTGCTTTTTTGACTCCATGGAGCACCTATCGATATATTTATCATATGAAGTTAGATTGGGATGACTAGTACAATATGGTTGGACATACCCTTTTGAGTGGTAACTATATATTATTAGTAGTTCTACCAATTAACATTCAATTTAAGCATAATTATTCCCTAAAATTCATGTAGATTCTTGAATATATTGAAAAAAAACTATGAAGAATAAAACACACCTCGAAGGCTCAATATTTGAAGCTTACTTAGCCCAAGTGACTACAAATTTTTGATTATACTACTTTTAAGTCACACACATATATATATATATATATATATATATAATGTCGATGGTGTTAGATCTTCAAAGAATGTGTTATCTATTTTTCAACCATCTAGAAAAGTATTGAGTAGAAGCATATCAAGATATTGGAATGGCAATGAACTTAGAGCATTGACAATTAATATTCTTATAAACTGCAATGAGGTTCAATTTTTTCTTGAGTAAGCATGTCAATATTATAATATCCTATTTTATTTTTAATCGAACATAACCTAATTATGTCAAAATCATTGAGTTCAAGTAATTCAACTCATTAAACTTGGATGACACTATCACTGTTAATAAGAAGGTCGAAGATGAATTCCCAATTTAGTTTAGATTACATGTGATCAATCATCAATAAGACCTTAATATATTTTCTATGTTAATTACACAACTTTCTTATTCTTTTAATCTACTAGGTTCATGATTGGAGGAATGGAGTGGAGAATCAGAACTTTCACAATCTAACTTGGGGTCTAAAGCGAAGACCTCTTTAGATTAAAGAGGATGTGTGGGCTGCCTCTATAGAGTATGGGCCTCTCTAGATTATGTTTGTAAGAGAGAACAAGCAAAGCAAAATCGAGATTATTGTGGTGACATGAGCACCTCTCGGTATACTAGAGGCTCAGTACCATACACTGAGCACAAATGAAGGATGGTAAGTCATTTATTACTTGCATTAATTGAACTTATAATTGTGATTAATTAATTATATAGGAATGTTTACAAGCTAAAGTTCTTGGACGAGAGCTTGCTACTACTAAATTATATAGTAAAACACATTAGCATCAAGTTGACTAGCAATAGATTGATGTTCGATCATCGAGAGCATATGTAAGTTAACTTTTGATTTATTGAATTATAATTTAATTAATAATCTTTTATGTTTGAATCACATTATAATTGATTGTAGGATGACTACTTGAGGCTGAAAAGTTGTAGTGGATAGTCAGAGCAATCGAAGTATGCATATAGAAAGAGGCTATTTGAGCAATAAAGAATGAATGATTTACCTCCTAGGCTCACAAGGGTTAGCCTATGATGCACACCATTGATTTTCTCAAACAAGTAATCAATCGATCGACGAGATAGTTTAAAGGCATGTCGCTGCGATGGCCGAGGTCATGGAAGTGATCATGATTGCTCAGATGGAAGCCTTGATGGCTACACTGGAGGCTAAAATGGAGAAGATGTGCAAAGACAACTAGAAGGGGAAGGAGCTTGTGTTGGAAGAGAAGGAGGACAATGACAATGACAAGGAGATTAATGAACATTAACTCTTATTTGTAATTTCTTTTTATTTATAAATAATTTCTTGTGATGTTAATATTATAAACTATTTCATTCAAATGTTTTATAACTGTTATTTAATTTTAATATTTTTTAATATACTAGAATGAAAAACATGCTTGAAATTAGCTATTTATTAGTTCAACTATAAGAAAATTATGAAGTTGTTTTATAATTTTTTTACATGAGTAAAAATCAGAGCATACGCAAAGCTCTAGTTTTGTTTTTTCAATTATGTATACATTTTCAGCAGACTTTCAGTGGATTTTTCATCGGTAAGTTCGATCTGCAGCGCCAACAGGTTACTACGGCAAAAATTTTGGACATGAACTTTTCTGGCGAACCTTTTCAGCCAATAATTTTTGGTGGCCTAGACTGCCGGAACTCGTTGTTAGAAATTTTCTGATGGTTCAATTTTCTGGCTACATTTCTAAATGACCTTTCCATTGGTTCTTTATGAAAAATATTTTGATTGAAAATTCGCTAGAAATCCATTTGGAATTGATTTTTGTCAGATATTTTGTCCGCCAAAAATCATTTCCAACAAAGGTTTCATCATCGAGATACAATCCGCTTGAAACTCAAATTATCGATGGATTTTTGTTGATTTATAACAAAAAAATTTCACCAAAAATCTGCAGTTTTCCTACAGTGATGAGGTGACGATGCTCTAGCAAATGTTAAGTAATGGAGTTGGTTAATGGTTAAGGTAATGTAGCTAGTCCATGGTTGGTCGAGGTGATGGAACTAGTCGATAGTTGGTTGAGGCGGCGAAATTGGTCAACAATCGATTGATGGGATTGAGCTATGGAAGGGGGAGATAGAGGTCGAAGCAACTAAGGCATGTAGGGTATATACAAAAAAGAGACATTAAATTTTTAATAAGATAGGGAGACTATAGTTGTAGTTTTACCATTGCTGATAGTAGTAGCATAAACTTCTACTAAAAATGAGAATTAGCAGTTCTTAAAATATTGCTAGAAAATACAACTAAAATTCCACATTTTGTTTATGACTAATATAGCACTTTCCAATTATGCTAAAAAAAAAGCTTTCATCATTTAAACACACAGCTCTCTAATGAAGACTCTTTTAAAAATTGGACATAGGAAAGGATGAAATGTCCAATAATTCAAAATGATTACCTTTATACTACAAATTAATTTACATTTGATCTCCATTGTCAAATTTATTTTTTCATATACTCAATGTTTATCATTCTTAACATTAAGCCACTAGCAAGACAAGAATAAATAAAAAATTATAGTACATTAAACACATAGAATTCAATTCTAAATATACATCAGGATATGGCATTGCATGATACATGCATTTTGAATCTTTTGAGAGCAAAACTAAATGAAAATATATATTAGTTTACCAATAACATACCAAATCCTTTACTAATATTATATGATTATATAAAATTGTTGAAAACATAAGATTCATACTTCATATTATTATACATATAACTTTATCACAAACATATTAAGTTATCTACAATATATTATGCTTTCAAAAGATATAATTTTTTACTATTCATTTTACTATTCAACCATACTCTTTTTAATAATTACTTAAACATTTCTTTATCTTTTCCTAAAGAAAATAATTAAGTGCATCCAAGTTTAGCATAGGATAAAAAAATCAATATTTTAGTATAGAATTAAAATACAAGATAAGTAAATCAATATACAAAATATAGAACACTTTTTCACACATTGCCAACAAAGGTAACAGATTTGGCCTTGAAAACCAATGCTAACAGATTTAATTAAAACGTGCTTTTACACATCAAACAATACTTACGCAAGTTAACATACTAAAACACCAATTAATAAAAAAAACAAGCCATCAAAATACGAGTCTAAACTCGTCCGGTGAATTTAATCGTATATATAATACCCCGTATTCTGATTTTTCACTTAGCTGTGTTAGGATTGTTAACAGTTCAATTAAACCTCCTCATCTCACGCTGAAATTCCTCCAAGTGCTCCTTCTTAACACACTGTGTCATGATCCTTGCCCCCTGCTTCGGCACTGGCAGAGTTCCGATGATCGCCACCGCCATGAAATCATCGTATGCAAATGGTATGACATTCACCGGCTTCCCCCACCCATAATCCACCTCCCTAAACCCTAACCTTGTCCAGTCCGACACGAACATAGAATTGTAAGTGAAGGTTAGCTCAAAAGGATCCTCCTTAAAGTCTCCAAGAGCCCATTTTGCGAACTCCTTCGGCAGGCTGCTCTTCGCATCCCTTACGATTCTCACGACGTCCACAAGGGTCGACTCCGCCACTCTTCCAGCGGTGGCGGTGACTGTTACGGGGTAGAAGCAGTTTCCGTAGTATCCTCCCTCTGGCGGTAGAATATCAGTGAGAAGGTGGCGAATGTTAGCGAAGAAGCAGGCGTGAACCAGCTCGTCGGGCTTGAATCCGATTGCTCGGGCTCGGGCTTGCCATACCTTGGCGATGGAGGCGTCGAAGGTGGAGCAGTGCTTGCCCGTGGAGCGGAAAAAGTCTGCTTTAATCTGCAGGATGCTGTCGGGTAGTAAGTCTGTGGTTGTGTATTGAAGCTTCAAGTCGGGGAAAGCGGGTGGAGGGCCTGACTGCTGGAGCTTGGGCGGGTTGGGGATGAGGTCACGCGCCCAGATGGGGTTGATGGTGGGTTTTTGCAGCCCGCGGGCCATCTCCCCGATGGTGTTTAGGAACTGCGCGGCGCCGAGTCCGTCCGCCATGGTGTGAACTGAGATGAGGCCGATGGCGAAGCCGCCGCGTGTGAACTCTGTTACCTGCAAAGAAAAATGGACCCCACCATAAGCTTTGTTCAGAGGGCTTGATCATTGAGGTTTTAGCAGGGAGAAATTTTGCTATTCGCGAGCATAAAAAATATATATATATTTTTTAAATGTTAAGAAAAAAGTTTTTAAATTATATTTGTACTTTTTAAAAAACTGAGCAAACTTGTCAATTATCAGAATACCTAAACGATCGGTACAAAAAATATTGACAAAAAATTAATACTTTTTAAAATAATTTAAAGAGAAGTGTCCATTCACATTTAAAAATTGAAAAATTTTAGGTGAAGATAACATAATTAAATATCATCAGTATAAAAAGTAGATTTAAAAAGATCATAGTGTTGCATGAATAATTATCAAATAAATTTTCATGTTTGAAATTCGCACCTGCATCATCAATGGGATGGTGATTTTCTCATTAATTTCCTGCGAGACCACCGGAAAGAACTCATCCGACGAGATCATCAGCGGATGATCGAGAAACCTCACATCCTCAAGGCTACAGTCAGCGACAGCCTCGACAAACCACACGCCCTCGCCTCTACAAGCCAACTTCACTTCTCCATCTTCAGAGTCATCGATGAACCGGCCAGCGAACGGGTAATAAATCACCAGGGCCTTGGACATAGCCTCCTTGATGGTTTCCGCTGCCCTCTCGCCGCTCTTGAACACATGGATCGATCGGACCATGTGGCGAAGGCCCTTGACGCGATCGATGGTGGACAGAGGAAGGATCTCCGTGGGCGTTGGCTCCGCCGGGGTGACGAGCCTGCTAGATTTCCGGATCACTAAGAACACCATGGCACCTTTTGCTTGGTTAATCACTGAAGGAGATGAACTAGGGTGACTGGGTGAGGAAGGAACGGTGAGAGAGAGAGAGAGGATTTTGGTCTGTGATGAAGTTTGAATGACAAGAGGGTTGGGGGGTATTTATCTTCGAGGGTTTGCATCTTTCCTCAACGCGGTTGGTAGTTGGTATGTGAATACGTGTACGAAGAGATAGGCTTCAAGGGAAGCAGGTGTGAAATCGTGACCTCATATTCGGCGATATTTTACGAGCACGACGAATCAGAATTCAATACAAAACATTTTAATCTAATAATTGTGAACTTTAATTTTAAATTAATAGGCGAGCTATTACATATATTAATAAATAAAAAGATATTAATAAAATTCTTGAATTTAAAATAAAATTTGTTGTAAGCTCACTCTAAAATGAGCAAAATAAATTACTCGGTGCCCATATCAATCATGTCCATCATATCAACCACATCAATAATTCATGTTAGCTAAATGAGTTCATCCACCTATGATCTCTATTACATTAGGTAAAATCATAATTTTACTCTTATGAAGAGAAACTATAAAGTTAGTCCATAGCCATCCTTTGCATACACTCCAAACATTACAACATAAAAAACTTACATACACAAGGATTTCTTTTCAATATTAGGTGACTAGTCTACTTAGTGATGAGGGGACCTATATGAGACAAGGATCTTAAGATAGAGAATCTTTGCCCAGGAGCATTGATGTTGAGGGTAATTAGAATCAAGGAGTAGCTTGATAAGAGATAGGCTTCAAGGGAAGCAAGTGTGAAGTTGTGACCTCATGTTCGGCGATATTTTGCGAGCACGACGAGTCAGAATTCAATACAAAACACTTTAATCTAATAATTGTGAACTTTAATTTTAAATTAATAGACGAGTTATTACATATATTAATAAATAAAAAGATATTAATAAAATTGTTGAATTTAAAATAAAATTTGTTGTAAGCTCACTCTCAAATGAGCAAAATAAATTACTTGGTGCACATATCAATCATGTCCATCATATCAACCACATCAATAATTCATGTTAGCTAAATGAGTTCATCCACCTATGATCTCTATTACATTAGGTAAAATCATAATTTTACTCTTATGAAGAGAAACTATAAAGTTAGTCCATAACCATCCTTTGCATACCTTCCAAACATTACAACATAAAAAACTTACATACACAAGGATTTCTTTTCAATATTAGGTGACTAGTCTACTCAGTGATGAGGTGACCTATATGAGACAAGGATCTTAAGATAGAGAATCTTTGCCCAGGAGCAATGGTGTTGAGGGTAATTAGAAACAAGGAGTAGCTTGATAAGGGATAGGCTTCAAGGGAAGCAGGTGTGAAGTCGTGACCTCATGTTCGGCGATATTTTATGTCAGTGAATTCAATACAAAACACTTTAATCTAATAATTGTGAACTTTAATTTTAAATTAATAGGCGAGTTATTACATATATTAATAAATAAAAAGATATTAATAAAATTATTGAATTTAAAATAAAATTTGTTGTAAGCTCACTCTAAAATGAGCAAAATAAATTACTTGGTGCCCATATCAATCATGTCCATCATATCAACCACATCAATAATTCATGTTAGCTAAATGAGTTCATCCACCTATGATCTCTATTACATTAGGTAAAATCATAATTTTACTCTTATGAAGAGAAACTATAAAGTTAGTCCATAGCCATCCTTTGCATACACTCCAAACATTACAACATAAAAAACTTACATACACAAGGATTTCTTTTCAATATTAGGTGACTAGTCTACTCAGTGATGAGGGGACCTATATGAGACAAGGATCATAAGATAGAGAATCTTTGCCCAGGAGCATTGATGTTGAGGGTAATTAGAATCAAGGAGTAGCTTGATAAGAGATAGGCTTCAAGGGAAGCAGGTGTGAAGTCGTGACCTCATGTTCGGATATTTTGCGAAACGACGACGAATTCAATACAAACACTTTAATCTAATAATTGTGAACTTTAATTTTAAATTAATAGGCGAGTTATTACATATATTAATAAATAAAAA
This sequence comes from Cymbidium sinense, assembly GCA_021442155.1. Lineage (NCBI taxonomy): Eukaryota > Viridiplantae > Streptophyta > Magnoliopsida > Asparagales > Orchidaceae > Cymbidium > Cymbidium sinense. The sequence goes on from CM038215.1 coordinate 206,337,953, forward strand.
GATATTAATAAAATTGTTGAATTTAAAATAAAATTTGTTGTAAGCTCACTCTAAAATGAGCAAAATAAATTACTTGGTGCCCATATCAATCATGTCCATCATATCAACCACATCAATAATTCTTGTTAGCTAAATGAGTTCATCCACCTATGATCTCTATTACATTAGGTAAAATCATAATTTTACTCTTATGAAGAGAAACTATAAAGTTAGTCCATAGCCATCCTTTGCATACACTCCAAACATTACAACATAAAAAACTTACATACACAAGGATTTCTTTTCAATATTAGGTGACTAGTCTACTCAGTGATGAGGGGACCTATATGAGACAAGGATCTTAAGATAGAGAATCTTTGCCCAGGAGCATTGATGTTGAGGGTAATTAGAATCAAGGAGTAGCTTGATAAGAGATAGGCTTCAAGGGAAGCAGGTGTGAAGTCGTGACCTCATGTTCGGCGATATTTTGCGAGCACGACGAGTCAGAATTCAATACAAAACACTTTAATCTAATAATTGTGAACTTTAATTTTAAATTAATAGGCGAGTTATTACATATATTAATAAATAAAAAGATATTAATAAAATTGTTGAATTTAAAATAAAATTTGTTGTAAGCTCACTCTAAAATGAGCAAAATAAATTACTTGGTGCCCATATCAATCATGTCCATCATATCAACCACATCAATAATTCTTGTTAGCTAAATGAGTTCATCCACCTATGATCTCTATTACATTAGGTAAAATCATAATTTTACTCTTATGAAGAGAAACTATAAAGTTAGTCCATAGCCATCCTTTGCATACACTCCAAACATTACAACATAAAAAACTTACATACACAAGGATTTCTTTTCAATATTAGGTGACTAGTCTACTCAGTGATGAGGGGACCTATATGAGACAAGGATCTTAAGATAGAGAATCTTTGCCCAGGAGCAATGGTGTTGAGGGTAATTAGAATCAAGGAGTAGCTTGATAAGAGATAGGCTTCAAGGGAAGCAGGTGTGAAGTCGTGACCTCATGTTCGGCGATATTTTGCGAGCACGACGAGTCAGAATTCAATACAAAACACTTTAATCTAATAATTGTGAACTTTAATTTTAAATTAATAGGCGAGTTATTACATATATTAATAAATAAAAAGATATTAATAAAATTATTGAATTTAAAATAAAATTTATATGCCAAATTTAGTTGATTATATTATGGGGGATTTACATATACATGCCAAACATCGATTATACGTATTTAACACCTTCTTATTTTTACAATTTTAACACCTAAAACATTCTAATACAATAATATTACCACTCTCCGTCTCTCCCCCGTGACCTACCGTGAACTGAAGAGATCAAGTCCATGGCGACTGGTGACCGACCTATGTAACTTCTTAAATAAAGAAAAAAATCGAAATTTCCGTTGTCATCACACGTCTCATGTCTGTAACGCTGCTAACTATCGCCTCGATCTCTTTAAAAGTTTCGCCCATGGCTGCAGCAGATGAGAGAAGGTGAGAGAGAGTGTTCTTGTATAGTGGAGAAACTAGAAGTGGTCATTCTGTGTTTTTCGATCACTAAGAACATTCTTTCTCTCTTCATTGTATTGGAAATTAGGCGTAAGGAACCTACGCTTTGCTGCGGCTTTGAGATTTGAGGTCAGTGGTCAGTTTGAATTCCATTAAGCTTCGTTTTTTCTCTCTATCTCTCTCTTTAGTTATCACATGTTGTGAGCGGCCATATGAGTAGCTTTTTGATCCGATAGCCTTGGCCTCCATGATTTTCTTTAGGAGAATTTTTATATTCTGGTTCTGAGGATAATTTGGCATTTTGTAAATCCAAAATTTTCTTCCGCGGTGTTGGGAAGAAACGTCACTGAACGGGGAGAGACGGAGAGTGGTAATATTGTTGTGTTAGAATGTTTTAGGTGTTAAAATTGTAAAATAGTAAGTTTAGATGTTAAATATGTAAATACTGATGTTTGATGTGGTATGTATGTAAATCCCCCTATTATTATTTTCAATAATTTTTGCCTCCTTGATGGTTTCCGCCGCCCTCTCGCCGCTCTTGAACACATGGATCGATCGGACCAAGTGGCGAAGGCCCTTGACGCGATCGATGGTAGACAGAGGAAGGATCTCCGTGGGCGTTGGCTCCGCCGGGGTGACGAGCCTGCTAGATTTCCGGGTCACTGAGAACACCATGGCACCTTTTGCTTGGTTAATCACTGAAGGAGATGAACTAGGGTGACTGGGTGAGGAAGGAACGGTGAGAGAGAGAGAGATTTTGGTCTTAATGATGAAGTTTGAATGACAAGAGGGTTGGGGGGTATTTATCTTCGAGGGTTTGCATCTTTCCTCAACGCGGTTGGTAGTTGGTATGTGAATACGTGTACGAAGAGATAGGCTTCAAGGGAAGCAGGTGTGAAGTCGTGAACTCACGTTCGGCGACATTTTGCGAGCACGAGGAGTTCAGAATTCAATATGAGACACTTTAATCTAATAATTGTGAACTTTAATTTTAAATTGATAGGCGAGTTATTACATATATTAATAAATAAAAAGATCTTAATAAAATTATTGAATTTAAAATAAAATTTATATGCCAAATTTAGTTGATTATATTATTTTCAATAATTTTTGCTATTTTTCACTATTTCTGTGAGGAAATTCCTAAAAGAGAAGAAAAATACAAAGGCTATATGCAGTGTCTAGGCAATACAAAAGTAGGGTCGTGACACTACAATTAAAAGAATTTAGACAGAAAGGTCAACGCCTAGGCTTCATTAGCAATGCCGCAGCGCTGGAGCAAGATTAATTTTTGGACCAAAAGACAAATCTTGGTGCCTCAACGATGCAGTGCTGCAACACTGATGAATTAGAAAATTTTCTATAGAGGAAGCCTCATACAACATACAAGGCACCATAACACTAAGGAGTCCCACAATCAAGCAAAATGATAGAAGGGTCAATGCCCATTTTCTAGTGTCGTAACACAATCCCAATGCCTAAGCACTAACTTTCTAGTGCCACGACGTGACGACCCAACAGATCAGTTTCGATTAGTTCCAGTAGTTGGTTTTGGCGGTTTTCAATGCAATTTTGAGGGAAGTGGGTGAAGGACTGATAAGAGGACCTAAAGACTATAAATAGGTGGTGTTTTACAAAAGGAAAAAGTTTTTGGCAAGTGGTAGTGTCTTATGTGAGTGTGTGTGTATAACACTTGGAGAGTGACATTACAAGTATTCAATGTATGTGCTCCATTGTACTGTGTAAGGGGTGGATGGAAGATTGTTCTTTATATTTAAGGCTTAGAAGAAGATCCAGATCAAGGATATGATGTGCAATCCTAATATGAGACAAAAGGGCGGTCTACAAGGGCAAATTTAGAAGTGTTGCTGGGTCTACTATACCCTATTCTTCTGATTTCCTTTGGTTGTATTTTAAATGTTTGAATATGTTCTTCTTCCCGCCACTATGAGTCACAAAAATCATAAAATGCTCTTGGGTTTCTATATTATTATATTGAATATTTGTATTAATGTGGATGTTGTGATTTTATAAGAAAAGTATTTGTGGTTTATTAAAAATTATTATTTTACTTTTCCTAACGCTTAATTAACTTAAAAAATCTAGTCAATTGTGATGTTAACATGGATATCATAAAAAATCTTAGAAGAATAGTAGGAAAAGTAATTGGATTTACTCATTAGATATAGACATATGCTAGTCTTGATCCACAATCATAAAAGGAGTAAAGTAATGTAATCACTTAAAAAATTTAATTAGACAATAGGAAATTAGCTAGTTAAAGGAAGTGATTTGGTTATGTTGTTCTAGGTATACGATATAGCAACTAAGCTCTTGGTTGACAACTACAAATTTTAATAAATCCTACATTGATTTTTATTAAGTTTTCAATCATAATTTACATAAACTTTAGGTACTTATTAATAATTATATTCTAAATAAAATATTTTCTACAAAATCATAAAAATCTAGTCTAATTAGTATTTAATACATTTTTTAAATAGTTCCATATTAAGATTTCTATAGACCTAGTAATTAATTTAATTTTTAATTAAACTCAATCCTCGCAAAAAGGATACTTTACCTATCACTTTATTATTTGAATGACACATTCACTTGCATACACCATTTTAAGTCGGTCAAGTTTCTGGGTCTATTACTGAGGATTGAAGTGCTAATTTACATTAAGTTAATATTAGTCTAACTAAATTATTTTTAATTCAACTACTTTGTGTTAAGTGATTAATGAACTTTTAATTACTTGTTGTTTAGAAGCTAAAATTATTTGTCAATTATAACACTTGTTATTAGTGTTGTTGTTGTAAGAAAAAAGGTTTTTCTAAACATTACATGCATAGTGACAAAATAATAGAAATCTTATTTTTAAAATTAAAAATTGAAAAATTCTACAAAGAACTTAGAAAAGAAAGGAGAAATCATCTTAAAAATTTAGTAATGGCTAATTAACCAAGTAAAGTAGAACACCATAGACCTCTTAGAGATTATGTCGCACCTCTGGTAGATGAAGTGCACCAAAGCATAGCTAAACCGATCATTCAAGCTAATAATTTTGAAATGAAACCTTCAATAATCCAAATGGTGTAAACTCTTAGTTTATGGGTTATCTTATAGAAGGTCTTAACAGGCATATATCAAATTTCTTAGAGAGTTGTGCAACCTTTAATACAATGGAGTCAGTGATGAAGTAATTAGACTTAGGTTATTCCCTTTCTCACTTAGGGATAAAGTTAAATTCTAGTTGAATTCATTACCTCAAGATCTATCACAACTAAAAATGAGTTCGCCCAAACATTTCTAGCTAAATATTTTCTTTCATCTAAGTCTACTAAGCATAGAAATGCCATCACTTCTTTTATACAAATGGACAATGAATCAAAATATGAAGCTTGAGTGAGATATAAAGACCTATTTAAGAAATACCCATATCACTCTTTACCTAATTGGTTAATTATCCAATCTTTTAATAATGGCTTAGCAAGATCCCTTAGAATAATCATAGATGTGCTAGCTAAGGGTAGTCTAATGTCCAAACATTTCGAAGAGACCATTAATAAACTAAATCTTAAGAAAGTGGCTAGTGTGCACAATAATGATATGATTGTAATGTTAACCTCACAAACAACAACCATGTCTAAGAAATTTGATAATCTAGGGGTGATCAAAATTTCAATTCTAACTATCATTTGGGAGATAATAGTGAAGTATGTGTGTTGGAAGAGCAAAATAATAAAAAGAAAATAAAATAAAATAAACATGCTTAATTATTTAGCCAATAAGTCAAATGACCCCTTCTCTAATTCATTTAACCTAGGTTGGAGGAATCACCCAAACTTTTTTTGGAATAATAATGCAAATTATATTCAAAATAGAAATATGGGAAACTAGAATAATAGAAATTATAACCCTCATAATTCAAACTTTAGATCTATGATTCCACTAAATTATCCTCCATAAATTCAACCTAAGGAAAAAAAAATACTAATTTGAAAGAACTAGTGCTATAAATGGGGACATAATTACAAAGTTTAGTTTCCTCTACTAGAAATTTAGAAATCTAACAAGAACAATTGGCTAATAACCTTGCAAATAGAACATATGGTAGTTTACCTAGTAACACAGAGATAAATCCAAAGAAAAAGGGTAAGGAGCAATGAAAACAATTGAATTGAGAACCTGAAGAAAGTTAGAAGAAATAAGAATTGACAAAAAAATTGGATGATGAGAAAGAAATCTTGACGATTTAGAAGATACGGTGAATAAGGAATTAAAAAGTTGAGAGAGAAGTAATTAAAACAATTAGAGTAAAACCACCACCTCCATTTTTGAAATGACTTCAAAAATAAAATTAGATAATCTGTTTACTAAATTCCTATAAGTCTTTAATAAAATTTCAATCAACATTCCTTTTTTTGAAGCATTAGAACAAATCCCTTCTTATGAAAAAATTCATAAAACACATTTTATATAAAAAAAAAAGAAAATTGGGAGAAAATGAAGCTGTAGTCCTAATTGAAGAATGTAGTGTCATAATTCAAAGAAAATTGCTTGAGAAACTTAAGGATCCAAGAAGTTTTACCATTCCTTGCACTATAGGAGATAAGTTCTTTGGGAAAGCACAATGTGATTTGGGAGTTAGCATCAACCTAATGTATCTGTCCATCTTTAGAAAACTAGGATTAGGAGAGGTACAACCTATTAGGGTGTCTTTAAAATTAGTTGGTAGATATCTCAAAGGATTATTGAGTTTGTATTGATAAAATTTTATAAGTTCTTATCCCCTACTGATTTTATAATCCTAGATATGGAGGAAGATAAGGAGATCTCCCTCATCTTAAGTATACCTTTCCTAGCCATATGAAGAACCATGGTATATAAAAAAAGGAGAATTAACCATGAGATTTCATAATCAAAAGATTACGTTTAATGTGTTTAATTCTATAAAATTTCATGATGATAGGAATAAAGAGTTTTATAAGATTGGGCTCAGGGAAGATAAGATGGAAAAGGAGTTAAATAACTATATGATTGAAGATTTATTAAGGCAAACTTGGTTAGAAGATGGCAAGGAAATTGAAGTGATTCAAAGCCTTTAGGTCCATTCCTAGTAAATTTAGGAAAACCTATGAACTAATAGAAGAATACTTAGGAACATATAGTCATAAGCCATCCATTGTAGAGGCCCCAGATTTAGACTTGAAACCTTCACCCAATCATCTGAAATATGCATACTTAAGAAAATCTTCAACTTTATCAATAATCCTTTCTACATTTGAATGAGAAGTAAGTGGATAATTTAATAAATGTACTAAGAGAATGCAAGAGAGCTTTTGTGTGTACTATAGCTGATATCAGAAGAATCAGCCCATCTATATGTACACATAGGATCTTGATGAAAGAAAATAATTAACCTTTTATAGATAACCAAAGAAGGCTTAACCCAATCATGAAGTGCTAAAGATGGAGATTTTAAAGGGGATAGATATAGACATTATTTACCCGATCTCTAATAGCACTTGGGTTAGTCCTATTCATTGTGCATCTAAGAAAGGTGAGATGGCTATTGTAACTAATGAAAATAATGAAATCATACCCACTGGGATAGTCACTAGTTTATGGATTTGTATTAACTATAGGAAGCTAAACAAAGTCACTAGAAAAGATCATTTTAAATTGCCTTTTATGAACTAGAAGTTGGATAGGATAGTAGAGCATTGTGGTGTTTTAATTTGGAAGTAGGGACACCACACGAGATCTTAGGATACTTATTAAAGTGATTGGGTGTGACATTAAGGTATGATGTACTACCCTGGAAGATAGAAACATTACCCCAGAATGGACCTAATCATCTAATAAGGACTCTTAAGGCAGATGGGTCTATGTATATACTAGAGATCATTCCCCTACTTCATGTGGAGAAGTTAAGTATAATTTATTTTATGTTGGGTTCTTTAATTTCCTATGGAAGCAAGCTTCCATAGTTAATTACATCTTAAGAAAAGGGAATTTCCTAAGAATACTCTCGATTAAGTAGTCAATAAGTATATCCAAAGATTTTAAAGCAAGACTATCAAAGGATTAGGTATTTATGGAAATCAAATGGGAGAGTTCAAATAGGAAGACTTATTTATGGATTCTAAAGGAGAGTAAGTAGGAAGCCTAGTGAGTGCTTCAGTCTACCCTATAGTGATGCTTTATATATTTGTGAGAGAGAATTTACTTTTGTTTAAGCTAGAATCTTATTAGAATACTAGGGCCTATAGTCCAATAACACAAGAATATGAAAATACCTAAGAGATGAGGACTTATACTCGTAGCCCAAAGGAAATAAGTACCCTCATAACCTAAATCTAAAAATGCTTTAGCACAAGCTAAAAGCACGATTTAAGTCTAATTGGGAAAGATGGGATATGATAGTTCACCTCCATAAGGGAGAATGAACACACCGACTCTTCTATATTTACAACTGCCTAGAGTGGCTGTCAGCTAACACTTCTTACGCTTTAAAATCATGTAGGCCGGTGTTGACCTCACTTTTAGAGTGAGGATCTAATCTTCTCATCATAGGTCTAGGGGCCTTCTAGATACTAAGAGCTCCTTAGTCATAAGACACTTCTAGTGACTAAGTGAACACTTAACCTAAGCCTAGAGATTTAGAAGGATTAGCCATAAGATTAGGCTATGCCTTAGGACATAGAGAAACTTGCCTAGCCTATAGCCTAACCAAATCTATGCTTATCTCCATAGCTAAATTCCAACCTCAAATCAATTACAATCCAATCCAAATCCCCAAGCCAAAATCAAATCCAAATCTCCAAGCCAAAATCAAATCCAAATAATCAAAACCTAAACCCATGATTTGATCCTATGGACTTAGCCAAAACTTTCTTCAATCCAAATCAAATTCAATTAAATTTCTCATAAATCAATCAATCCTTCAATCATTATTCCAAACCAAATCAAAACTACAATCAAACCAAAATCAAGCCCACCATAACCCAAACCTAAGCCCATGATTTGATCATATGGACTTAGCCAAATTATTCTTCAATCTAAACCTAACTCAATTAATTTTCTCATGAATCAATCAATCCTCTAATCATCATTCCAAGCCATACCAAAATCTACAATCAAAACCAATCAAGCCAAAATCAATCAATTACAACCTATTTGACTTGAAATATTCAAATGGGCCAAAATCCTCAAATCAATTGTAACCAAAGCTATAAATCAATCTTAAATCAATATCCAAACTCAACTAAACTCAACCCAAAATTAATCCAAACCCATTTAGGATCACTTGACCCAAAATGACCTAAAGGACCCATTTGAACCAAATCTCAATCTCAACCCAAATTGGATTGAACCAAACTAGTCAAAACCTTCTACAATAATTTTTTATCATCCTAGATTGATCAATTGGCATCAATTGGGTCAAACCAAGTCAATTTGGTCATTTGACCAAATTCAACCCACTTAACCTACATGAGCCAAATAAATCAAATCTCATCCTAAGCTAAATCAATTGAAACCAATGATTCATACCAACCTAAAATCAATCCTTGAACATGACTTGACCATCAATTGAGCCAATCCAAACCCGATTGGCCCTTTGACCCAAGTTGACCCAATTTGACCTAAAAGACCAAATTGGGTCAAATAAAATCAAACCTAAATTGATTGCAACCAATGGCTCAAGTTCATTCCAAATTGATCATTGAACATGATCAAAGCCTTGATTGAACCCAATTGAACCATTTAGCCCAAATTGACCTAAAGGGTCAATTTAGTCTAAATCATCCCTAAATCCAAATTGATTGAAATCAAAGCTTATAATCATCTTCAATAGACAAATTGAACATGAACCAATGACTAACCTAAGCCAATTTGGCCAATTTGGCTAAATTAGTCAATTTGACCCATTTGAACTCACATCGTCAAATCCAAATCTAAGCCAAATTGAACTAAACCAATTGCACCAAAACATTTCAAATACTCATTTGAACTTGACCTAAGCCTTGGTTTGACCCAATTTGACCAATTGGTCAAATTGACCCAACCCAGCCCAATTTAACCTACATAGGTAAAATTGAGCTAAACACATTTAAACCAAGCCCAAATCCAATGAAACTTGGCATGAACCTTCCTTAGGTCACCATGGGTTAGCCCAAATCCAACCCAACCCATGCTTGGCCTGAATTGACCCAAAACCCAATGGGTAAAGCTTGTGAAATTAGATAAATACCACATTTGAATGGTCAAACACACTCTCATCCACATGGCTGCCTCTTAGGCCTCCACCTAAGCAAGAGGGACACTAGCTCACCTAACCCAAAGGTGATTGGGATAGCCATGAGCCAAGTGGAGGTGAGTTCACCCATCTCCTCCCATTGGGACACTTGGAAACTAAGGACTCCCACTTCTCCTCCCATGGCAGCCACGCCCCCTCACTCACCCACTCAAACCGAGCCAACTCAGCACCTCCCTACCACCTACGATCACTTACGGTGGCCGGATGGCCACTAGAAGCCAAAGGAATCCCGTCCATCCGATCCAAGGGAGAAGGGGGTATACCCCCCTCAATTTGATCCAATTCACAAGACCAAGCATCCTTAGAGCCCTAGTAACTCGAGACGAGCTGCTACAGCTTCCTCCCTAGTTTCCTAAGCATTCCAATCACCGAAGATGATGGAACCAAGCCAAACTAAGGATTAGCTCCGACCATCTCCACCAAAACTCAACCCCATTCCAATTAACTCTTCCCACACGTTCACCAAGCTCTGACGAGGTGAAACAAACTCTCCCTAGATTCAGCACAAGCCCTCCTAGACAAACTGGGATTTGGACGCTTGGTCCATGAGCTGGCGAGGAGTCAAGGTGTCATCTTCTTAACAGGGATTTGCACTTTTCAAGGTGAAGCTACCTCGATCGTTCACCACCGGTCCGAAGCTTCGACGATGTATTTTTTGGCAAACCGAGTATCTTCCAATTTTTTTAGGAATTTTTAAAGGAAATGTGAATGTCGTACTAATCCTACCATAGGATCCTTGTAGATTAATCCCGTGAAGGTGTGGGATCGATCCCGATCCTTTTCAAGGTCTAGCGAGCTTGATTTGGGTGGAGGAAGGCACGCAGTATCTGTCTTGCATTGCTTTAGGGTCGATAGATCATCCACCGTCCATTCTGGATGATTGGAACGGACGAACGTGATCTTTTGATTAGATTAATTTAATTTATTGGCTTAGAAACCATGGGATTAATCTCCACCATCCGATCTTAGATCGGATGATGAGGATGAAAGTGCGTCCGCTGATGCCACGTTCATGCTGAGTTGGACGATTTTAAATAACCAATCCTATGGAGCCACATGGAAAGGGGCCGCATTAGCGATCCACATGGCGCCGTCAGGATTAGGCTTAATTAAGGCTTAATAATGAGTTTTAATCACTAAAACTTTGAAAAATCATAACTAATTGTAGAAAAATCTAAAAAATATAAATAAATACTCATTTTGAAGGTACAATAGAAAGATTTAATTAAAAATATTTTCATTTGATTTTGAACAGTAATTAAGGCTTAATTAAGGTTTGAATGTATGCTTAATTATCAATTAAGCTAATTACTTGGGTAATTGATTTCAAACTTATTAATTAAGATGATAATTTTCTTGGAATTTATTACCTGGTAATGAGAATTGATAATTCAAACCTTAATTACCCCTTTAATTAATTTAATGACTAATTAACATTCCAAACATTAAAATTGATTAATAAATATTAATCATTGATTGAAGGTGAATGGATGGAAGTGAGAAAGACCTCCTAGTCTCTTTCCCAAATCTATTTTATTTTAAGAGGATTAATTAAGATGGTAATTAATTAGTTTAATTGATTAATCAAATGGCTAAATCAAATCAAATCGAAGTACAAATCACATCAAATAATTAACAATGAAATAGAGTGTTTCTCTTTATCTGTTTAATAGCATAGTTTAGCATTACAACTTTACTTTTCTCACATATTCATATCATTTGTGGCTCATGGTTAAATGATTAATCAAATTAAAGATGTATAAGAAAGGATAATTAAGTGATTTAATTAATAAACTTAATTAATTCATAAAAATTCATTTAATTATCTTTCCTTGAATTAATTAAGATTACCAACATAAGAATGGGGTTAAAACAACAAATCATTTTTTTCATTTTTAAATCAATTCAAATACAAAAATCAAATTAATAATGAGCTTTTAAATAATTTTATTTAATTTGATTGTCCTCAAGAATTAACATATTTGAATGAACCATGTGTTTGTTATCATTAATCATTCTAAATATTGTATGTCATATGATTCTAATTCATGATCAAATCTAAATGAATCAAATAGATTTCATTTATAAGCTTATGTGTTGGCTTAATTAACGATAATGTAATGTTTCTCACTAATACATTCAAATCTATTTTTCATTTATAAATTGATAGTAACATAAATGATGATAGTATAAACATATAGAACTTGCATGTGCTTATAGCTTAGTAAATAATTTTTATTCATATATAAATTTGCTTTGAATGTTAATTAATCACATTAGAAATGTGAGGCTTTGTAGAAATGTTTGATTATCTCACTTCCTTTAACAGGTATGTACCCATTTGATTTCATTCTTATATATTTTGGTATTAGAATTTGGATAAAGCTTTAATTCATGCATAAATAATTCAACCAATAAAAAAATACAATTGCATGATGTTTATTCTTCTCTAATTCATGTATCATTAATATGTATTTAAGATTATAGATATCTAGACATAGAATATGATTTTAAGTTCAAATCATTTGATTATCTCACTTTTATAAATAATGACATACTTGTTTACATCTTTTGGACATGTGTATATGTATGTGATTAAAGAATAAACTCATTAAAATACATGCATTATATAAGTATTAAACATGTTATGTGAATGTAAAGCTTCTTTCTTATTCATATATAGATTTGCATAGGTTTGAATGTTAATGGGTATATAGTCTGGACATCCTAGAAATGTGAGGCTTTAAGTAGCCCCAAGGAGATCATTTATTATCTCACTTCCCAAGTTAACAAAGGTACCCATTTGATTTCATTCTTATATATTTTGGTATTAGAATTTGGATAGAGCTTTAATTCATGCATATACAAATTCAACCAATAAAAAAATACAATCTTGCATGTTATTTATTCTTTTAATTCATGTATACATTAATATTTAAGATAACAAGTATAGTATGGAACATCCCGAGAATACGAGGCTTTAAGTAGCCCCAAGGAGGTCATTTGATTATCTCACTTTCTTGATTAAACAATGACACATACTTGTTTACATCTTTTATACATATGTGTATATGCTTATGAATGAAAGTTAACAAATATACCCCTCCTTATCATTTATTAAAAATATGTTGTATGTATAGATATGCTAAGTGTTAAACATGTAGTGATGGAAAGAAATGCTTGATATATTCATGTATATAATTCAATTATATTAATTTTAAGATGCCTTTCATATCAAAATAGGATTATTTAAAGTTAACCCAAACTTAGAATTAATAAGAAAATACTTAATAAGCCATTCACTAAAGAGAACTAAACCATAGAAATGTGCTTTAGAAAATATCTTAAGGTAGGGATGAAAGGGAGTAAGCCTCTTTCCTCTCTATATAACACTTAGATGTTAAGTTTAAATCAAATGAAATGAAACAAAATATAAATTAAAATTCATAAATTAACTAACCTTTATGTTAAATTAAATTCTTCCACACTTAGAAAATCATATCTGCTATACACATACTACAAGCCTTAAAGACACACATTGAATTAAGTCACTACTTTTAGTCCCAAAGTTGGAATGTATATATGTTGTGTGTTTTATTTTGTGATGTAATGTTTTAGACTAGATGTTAAATGTGGATGAAATGTTAGGTTTTTTCTTAATATTATTTTTTTGTAATAGTCTTTAATGTAAAAATAAATATAAATGTTTTGCTATGTAAGTGCTTATCAAGCATAATCCAAGTTATGATAGGTGACTTGGTTATATGTGTGTGGTAGTAATTCAATTATAAATATAATATTTAATGTTTGTATGTTTTAAAGTTAGCTAACCTATTTAAGAATTAATAGATTTACTTCCATAAAGAACTACACACCAGATATAGAAATGTGTTTTAGAATATATATATATATATATATTTATATATTATAATAATAGAAATTAGGATTAGTGCTATGGAGTTTAAGATGAGCGGGCTAGAGACTTAGTCTTGTGGTGCCTGTGATGCCTTCAAACAAACTAAAAGAAGCAAATCAAAACTAAAGAAGGAGAAAGAAGAATGAAGACAATAAGACCCCATAGCATGTATTCATTTCTAATTGTAATTATTCTCTTATGTTAGATATATAAGATTGCATCTTTCCTCTTTTTTTTATGATAGTTAGTATTCTTTATATAAAATGGTTAGTGTTATGTTTAGCATGCGGATTGCATCCTTTTCATAGTTTCTTTATGATTGATATTATAATGTGTCCTTAGATGTGGTAGGCTCTTAATATAAAATTAATTTTCCTACCTTAATTAACAACTTGTAATTAAAATTTTAAATAACTCATAATCTCATCATAAAGCTTCTAAACAAGATAATTAAAAGATTTAACAACATCATAGATATATGGTTGTATGTTTCACATCATGCATGCATAGTCCTTCCTTGAACATGAGAGAATGCTTGACCTATAAGGGTATCACTTATGGTGGAGAACCCCCCCCCGATATGTCGAAATGAAATAAAAATTTGTAAAGAGTTGCATTTTAAACTAAGTATGCACTCATGCCAAATGCTATTCTAGTTTCTTCCAAATTAAATAACAATCCATCTTCTAATTTAATAAAACTAGACCACATGGATTTAAAATGTATGAGGTGTTAGTTGCCACCACTCTAGGTGGTTGTAAGTCCAGAAGAGTCGGACGGGTCTATCTTCTCTTATGGAGTAGACCCTTATGTCCATATTTTGCTTAGATTTAGGTCATGCTTTTGCATGTGCCAAAGCTCACTAGATTTAGGATATGAGGTAGCTAGTTTTCTTCAGGCTATAAGCACAAATCCTCACCTCTTAGACATTTCTACAATCTTGTGTCGATGGATTATAAGCCATAGAAATTTAATAAAATTTCAATTCAAATAAATAAATCCTCTCACTTTCAAACATATAAAGCCTTATTATAGGATAGATTGGAATAACTAGGCTTCCTAATATCATGAGTATTCCCTACTTATTTCATTCTTCAATTGATATTTTGATTTAGTCCTTTGGTTGGAGTTAATGATTGCCTAGTTTAATCGAGAGTGTTCTTAGAAAATTTCAATTTCTAGGATGTAATTAACTATGGAGGCTTACCTCCATAAGAAACTAAAAAACCAGGCTTATTATAAACCTTGCTTTACTATTTCATGTAAAGTAGGGGAAAGATCTTTAGCATATTCGAAGGTCCATCATGCCTTATGAGTCCTTATTAGGTGATTAGGTCCATTATAGGGTGGTGTCTATCTCATCGAGATAATACATCATACCTTAATGTCAACTAGATCACCTCAATAAGTACCCCCTATAATCTACATGGTGTCCACCCCATATTCAAAAAATAAATACCAGATTTTTACACTCCAGGAGAGTTCCTCTCTCCATCTTTAGTAGAAAATTATTATCTCCAAATATCGATAGTGGACTTATATTTTATATAAGTGGCTATCTTTATTTCTATTGACACTTTGTTTATTTCATTCTTATGCAAAGGTAACCGACATCCTTTAGGTTTTAAGACCTCAGTGTATGTCTTAAAACTCACTATTGGGTCCCCAATGGTAATAAATTAATTAAAGAAAGGAGATGATCAAACATAAATCAAATATAAATTAGAACCTCTTACCACTAGCTTGGTAAAGCAAGGTTCATTTCATATTAAACAAGACTTCAATAAAATCTAAAGTAAAACAAGTAAAATCTTTTGCAAGAGTTTCAAAATATTTTCAAAGCAAAATCATGTGAACTTTGCTTAACATAATAAAATTTTCTAAAGGTTCTCTTTTAAAATCAAAGTCAAGTAAAACAAAATAAAAATCTTTCAAATCTCTTTTCCAAATAAAATTAATTGAACCTCATTTGGCATACCCAAATTTGTTAAGCGAGGGTTCCTTCTTCAAAATTAAAATTAAATCAAACAACAAACCTCTCTTTCAAAAATAAACATATTCAAACCCCTTTTTCAAAATAATAATAATAATAATAATAACCAACTCTATTTAACACACCTAAATTTGTTAAATGAGAGTGTTATTTCCAAAATGACAACAAAACCCAACAACCAATATGCAATTAGACCCTACTTAGCAACCCAAATTTGTTAAGTGAGGGTTTCCTTTTCAAAATCAGAAATAAAATCAAACATCAATAAACAACATATAATTGAACTCTATTTAACATACCCAAATTTGTTAAATGAGAGTTCCATTTTCAAAACCAAATTGAAATCAAAACATCCAACATACATTTGAACTCCATTTAACATACCTAAAATATTCAAATGAGAGTTTAATTTTCAAAAGCAAAATAAAGCCGCCCATCGAACAACAAACAATCAAACATATAAAGTGAACTCCATTTAACATACCCAAATTTGTTAAATGAGAGTCTCATTTTTAAAATAAAATCAAACTCCAACATCAACATCTAACATACAATTGAACTCTATTTAACATACCTAAATTTGTTAAATAAGAGTTCCATTTCCAAAAATCAAATCAACAACAAACATCAAACACACATTTAAACCCCATTTAACATACCAAAATTTGTTAAATGAGAGTTCTATTTTTCAAAATCAAATCAACACATCAAAAATTAACAATCAAACCATCAAAATAAATACTTTCAAAAATTTTAAACATACAATTGAACCCTATTTAGCATACCAAAATTTGCTAAATAAAGATTCAAAAATCAAAGTCCAATAAAAAGAAAACAACAAACACATCTCCAAAAGTCACTCCTACATGGATTGAACCCCACTCAGCATACCTAAATTTGTTGAATGTGGGCCACAAAATCAAAATCAAATTCAAACATACAACTCGAGGAAAAGTCTCTTCTCCAAATTAGAGAAGAATTCAAGAGTAGTAGAGAAATTAGAGAAGAATTCTCAGATGAACACTTGTTTGCATTCAAACATAAAGTTATTCTTTGGTAGTGAATTATTTAGTGAGTGAAATCTTACCTTATGGATTGACATATCAACAAAAGAATAGATTTCTTCATGATGTTAGAACTTTTTTTTAGATGAACCATTCCTTTATAAGAAATGTTCAAATCAAATTTTAAGAAGATATATCCTTGATGAAGAGATTTATGAGATTTTAAAATCATTTCTCAATTCTGAGTATGGGGGTGCACTTTGGGGAAACTAGAGTGATAGAAAAAGTATTACAAAATGAATTTAATAGTCCACCCTATTTAGAGATGCACAAGATTATGTGGAAACTTGTGACAGAAGCCAAAGAGTAGGGAATATCTCAAAACATAATGAAATGCCTTTAAATTATATCCTAGAGGTAGATATTTTTATGTGTGAGGGATACATTTTATGAGACCATTTGTATCTTCATTTGGAAATGAATACATTTTGGTAGGAGTTAATTGTGTTTCCAAATGGATTATGGCTATAACTACACCTAAAAATAATTCTAATGTAGTTTTAAAATTTCTAAAGAAGAATATTTTCACTAGATTTGAAACACCTAAAATTATTATTATTGATGAAGGAGCCCATTTTTGTAATAAGAATGTTAACCAATTTAGAGCAAAATATGTGGTTAGACATAGGATAGTTATTGCTTATCATCCCCAATCTTATGGACAAGCTGAAATTTTAAATAGAGAGACTGAAATAACTTTAAGAAAAACTGCATGTCCAACTAGAAAAGTTTGGTCAGCAAAATTTGGTGATGCATTATGGGTCTATAGAATTTCATATAAAACACAAACTGAATGTCTCCTCACTAATTCTTATTTCGGAAGGCGTGCCACTTACTGCTAGAATTAGAACATAAAGTATTTTGGGAGATGAAAAAAATTAAACTTTGATATGGAAGATGTAGAAAAATAAAAGGCTCTTAAATATAAATGAATTAGGGAAAAAAAAGAATGGGAGCTTATGAAAATTTGAGGATTTATAAAGACAAATTTAAAAGTAACATGATAAAAAGCTCCTCAAGAATTAATTTGAGTAAGGTCAAAAGGTTTTATTATATAATTTGAGGTTGAAGTTATTCCTAGAAGAATTGAAGCCTAGATGGTAAGACTATTTTGAGTGATTAGAGTGTATTTATATGGTGTTGTAGATATTCAAGACTTTAAAATCAAGAATATCTTTATGGTTAATGGCTAAGTACTTAAGCACTACTTTGTGGGTGAAGTGAATCGACTCAAAGTGGCAATTAAAATCATTAAGTGTAAAGTAAATTGAGCATTGATTAAGTCACGCTAAGGACTATAAACCAAGCCTATTTTGGGAGGCAACCCAAGTTATATTTGTGTGTCTTTGATAGTGAACTAATGTTTATTGTGTTGAAATTTATATGTTTCAGTTTTATAGGAAACTTTAAAAGAAATTGTAAAATTTAGGCATAGCATTTAAGCTTGCATTTATAGCACTACGGTGCTATGTTTGAAAGATTTAATAGTACATGTTATAGTGTTTTGGCAAATTGTAATGGTCAAGCTTAATTGTTGTATAAGTGTTAGTACTATTTATTGAATGTGTTGTAGCCAAGGTGCTAGTTTGACTAATACCATCAAGTCAAAAGAGGGTCCGATAGAATTGAATAGAAATAAAAAATGAAAGAATATCTATCACAACATCACTCCATTATGTCTACCAAAAAAATAAGATAATAATTAATGGTTCATTACATGTGCCCATTAAATGCCTTTTACCAATGGGTTGGATGGGTTTGACTACATTGAATACACCATGATAATAAAAAAAACTTTATAAATAGGACCCCTTGGCTGATTTAATTTCATCTCTAGCCATTACTTTTGAATCTTAAAGAGTTCTCCGAGATAAATAGAAAGTTCTCTCCCATAGTAGCCTATTCTCCTTAGAAATGATGCCTATAAAGATTGATTAGAAGAAGAGAAAGGGAGGGTCTTATGATTCTTGAGGGTTCATGAGTGTTGAGATAGATGAGAGATAACATTCCTCTTTTATCCATAAATGTCTGATAAGAGAGAGGTTTTACAACCATGGTGAGAGTGTGATCATTATAGGAAGGGGTGGAAGTGTCTTATGACTCAAAATCCAAATGTAGATCTTGTGGTGAGGAATTCTTTACTAATGGCACAGACAATAAAGTCTTCATCCAAAGAAAATTGGCTAGTTTTGATAGTGTTACATTTAATTTTTTAAACTAAATAATTATAAATATGATGAATATCTTGCCTACTATAATAATCAACTTTATTTTGAAGAGATTCTTAAATTTTCATTGTAAGAAATGCAAATATTCAATACAAAAGGTGGGATAAAATATCATTAGTTTTCCCACTAGAATGACCAATGAAGCTTTGACATTATTTTTATTTCTGCCAAGTTAATGCCAAGTGGAAATATGTGAGGTAACCAGAGATCGAGCTCTTTAGATTATGCAATATAAAAAAGGTTTTTTAATAGATATAGGTAAGGTTATTTATAATTTAATTTATAATATGATTAAGGGCAGCACTATTATAGGTTATGGCCATCCCTCTTTGATTTATAGTCTTTAGCTTTTAGTTGGTGCTACAGGAGATCTTAATGAAGAAGTATTGATACAAAAGGTTCCTATCACTGAGGAGGGAATTAGGAGTTTAGGGTCTAAGTTTGAGCAAGGGAAGATTTCACACACTTCACTATCTAGACCCCGATCTTCTAAAACTATGAGTGAGTAGCTTCATGATATTAGCAAACAGGTGACTAACCTGCAACATAGAGCTAAGAAAAGTAGTAAATGGCAGTAAGAAATGTGGAGAAAGGTTTGTCATTTCATGGGATAATAATAGCAGTAGTCCACCTAATTTAGCCAAGGTACACATGTTCAAGAACTGGTAGCTTAATGTGGGTCCTAACTAAGTTCATTTTTTTTTTGACCATCGTATCAACCTTATGTAAGCCACTAGCTAAAGGAAGAAGAAGAATAATAATAAGAGGAGGAGGAGGAGGATTAAGAGTTTTCTTCTCTTGCTTTGTTGTTTTGTGTTTGTTAAAAATTTTTACTTTTTTGTTGTTAGAAGTTTTATTTTCTGTAAACTTTTAGTTTTCTTTTATATTTTATATCTAGACATTTGCAGCATCGTGGAATTACTCTTTGTTATTGAATATTAATAATTTTATTAAATATATTTTGATTGTCCAAATTCTACTTGTTACTTTTCTAATATATTTTGATATATTCTTGTTGAAACTTGAGGATAGATTTGATAAATAAAATTTGTTGTTGAGTTAAAACTAATGGAATAGTATTTTAACTTGAAAAATAAAGAATTTACATTTACATTTATTTTATCATGAAATATGATTTAAACTATTAGCAACCAAATTATCTTATGAAAACTAGTAATTTTTGTTAAGTTTAAGATTTTCTTGAGCACACACATCACACAGAAGATTCTTAATAAACTTAGTGAATTGATATTAAAATAAATAAGAATCTTTGTAATATAAAATAACCTAATCGTGATTACTATTAAATGATAATTATTTAATTTATTGAAATTAATAAATCAGTTTGATTTAAAAAAAGATGTTAAAGATTTTTAATCATGGATTAACAAGGACGTTCAATGAACCTAATTATTGTAGGAAAAAAGAAAAATAAGAAAAAGAAGAAAGTATAACCGGAGGCTAAGTATCATGATTGCACTTAAATTCTATTACATCTAAACAATTCAATGAAATTATTAAATCACTAAATCTATAATTTCAATTGAGAAAATCAAATTATGATTACTCAATAATAAATGATAACTATTTATAAAATTCAATTCATTAAGATTCATGAGGATTAACTATGATATTATGCACAATGGAATCTTAACTTAAAATTACTAGTTTAAAATAAGAATTTGGGATATTCTACTTTTATGATTATGAGATGATAAATAAAATTTAAAAATTAAAAATTTAATTTTTAGTTAAAATTGTTACTTGATTGTTTTAATTTTTAAAATTTTTATTATAAATTAACTCAAGGGATTATGTATATGAATATATCAAATTACTTGAATTAAATAATAGCTTGAGTTTGAGGGTATTTTGATAAGTAAAAATATGTTAATAAAATTATTAAATTTAAAATATGATTTATGTGCCAAATTTACTTAATTATATTATTTTTCACTTTTATGTGAGGAAATTCTGAAGGAGAAGAAAATGGAGAAGAAAAGAAGAAGAAATAGGATATATTGCTCAGGCACTATAAAAGTAGTGCCATGACAATGCATCTAAAAGAATTTAAATAGGAAGGTCAGTGCCAAGGTGCTTTATTATCAGCACTGCGATGTTGGAACAAGATCAATCTTTGGACTAAAAGATAGAAAGTTTGGTGCTTCAACATTGTAATCCTAGTGTCATATCGAGAACTTGAAAATTTTATACGGAAGAAGCCTTTAATAGCATCTGAGTGCCTAGGCATCACAACACTAAGGTTACACAACCAAAATAAATGATAGAATCATGTTAGAGCTAATACTATCCCAGCTTAGGCACTATTCCACTATTACAGTTAAGGCCCAACAACATAGTTTCAAGCAGTTATAGTAGTTGGTTTGGGCAATTTTCAAGGATGTTTTGTGGGGAGTAGGGGAAAGACTGATATGAGGACACAAAGGCTTTAAATAGGTGGTGTTTTGTAATAAAAAAAAGCTTTTGACAAGTGGTGGTGTCTAGTGTTAGAGTTTTTGTAACACGTGGAGAGTGAAACTCTAAGTGTTTAGTGTGTGTGTGTGTGTGTGTTCCATTGTGCTGTGTAAGGTGTATATGGAAGATTAATCTTTGTGTTGAAGGCTTAGGAGAAGAAGATCTAAATCAAGGATATGTTATGCAATCTCAATAGTAGACAAAAGAGAGGTATGCAAAGATAGATTTAGATGAATTACTCATTTTACTCTATCCTATTCTTTTGATTTCCTTTAGTTTTATTTTAAATATTTGAATATGTTCTTCCTTTATTTATTATGAGTCACTAAAATCATAAAGTGCTCTTGGGTTTTTATATTTCTGCAATGTTCATACTAAAGTAGATGTTGTGATTTTATAAGAAAAGTATTTGTGCTTTATTAAAAATTGTTGTTTTGCTTTCCTAATGTTTAATTTACTTATAATTGGTCCAATTATGATGTTTTGTTATTATCTAATGATATCTAAAGAGTCTTAGAAAAATAGTAGGAAAAGTTATTGGATTTATTGAGTAGAGATAGGCATATTCTAGTTTGGATCTGCAATCATAAAAAGTAGGTAACGCAATCACTTAAAATTTAATTAGACAATAGAAAATTGATAATTAAAGGAAGTGATTTGGTTATGTTATTCTAGACATAGACGATATAGGAACTAAGCTTGTAGTTGACAACTACTAATTTTAATAAATTCAACATTGATTTAATTAAGCTTCAATCAAAATTTACATAAAGTCAAGAGCACTTATTTATAATCACATTCAACACAAAATATTTTCTTCATAACCATACAAATCTAGTCTAATTAGTATTTAATCATCTTTTTAAATTCATACATTTCAAATAGTTGGATAAAAAATAGATTAGTATCAGACTAGTAATTAACTTATTTTTAATTAAATTCAATCCTTATGGGAACATTACTTTACTTATCACTTTATTACTTGAATGACATGCACATATATACACCATTTTAAGCGACATATATCTGTATATTAGTAATTAAATTTAATTAAATATCTAAAAAATAAAATAATAATATATAAAATAGATATTTAAAGTATAAATTAAAAAAAAATGAAAGGCACTTTAATTTAGTGTTTGAGAGTTTAGGCTTTCAATCATGAGATCTTGAGTTTAAACCCTTACACTTGCATAGACTTGTGTTGTGTGTGTGTGTGTGTGTGTGTGAGTTTGCGATTAAATTACTCAAATTTCCTAAAATATAAATTCTAAAAATAATCAATTATTTCTTCTCTTAAAATATTAGTATTCTTTATATTTATTATTTTATCTTATTAGTTAAATCGTTTCCAAGTATCAAGGAAAAATATTTAGGTAACTAAAGTAGCAAGGATAAGACAAATTTTAGGAAGAGCACTTGTAAAATCTTATTTAGTAGTTGGAGCATGGATAAAATTTAACTAAAATCAAAAATAAAAAATTCTATTCTATTTTAATAAAATACCAAATTAACTAGATTTTTTAATAGAAAAGTAATTAGATTGACATTTTCTATAAATTTATTAATTAGTGGTATTTTATTTATTGTCATGGTCTCTTTTTTAACTAAAATTCTAAATTATTTTTACGTTTTGTAGAATACATAAAATCCTTTAGAGGTTCTCCAAATTCATGCATTAGAGTACTATGGATGTAATCCTAGGATGAATCACTTCCCTATCTCTTCTTACAAAGTTTTAGATGCCCTTACTTTAAATCATTCTCCTATTCTCATCTTTATAGAAAATAAATTTATTCCCAAATGCTGGTTCACGTAGAGAACTATTAGAGTAAATGTGATAATTTTCTTAACCTTGTGTCTTACATTTAGAGTATTCAAGTGGATGGTGACTCTATCTTTACCATTTGCAATAAGCTCTAGAAAATCAAATTTGCTCTTAAGAATACCAAACTATTTATGAACTAAAAAATTGTCAAGTAAAGGTCATGCAAGAACTTGAGCTTTATCCACTTAATAAAGATCTTCTTTGAAGGTCATCTCCATTCAAGACAAATTACAAAAGCCAATACTTGTGAAATATATTAAAAAACAAAGAGCTAAATGTTGGCTCACTAAAAGGAGGATGATATAAAATTTTATATTAATAAGAATAGATTATAAATCATATATGAGACCGCTTCTAATAATTCTAGCATTTAGACTCAAGTTGAGATGGCCAATCATTGCTTACTTTTCACTTTTGACATTTTTGGATGAGGTTAATATTTCCAAAGACAATCTTGACTTTCTAATCCTAAATTAGAAAATCTCCTAACTAAACACTTAATGCCTAATGACCATATAAACTTAAGGAAATTAAAATTAAATCCAAACTGAACCTAAATTAAATGAAATTAGATGCACAAAACCCTGATATAAAATTAAATGAATCCAAATCCAAATGAAAGGTCAAAGATTGGTCAACCATTTTTACATATGTTTGACTTATGTGGGTCCCACCAAAATTTGGCCAAATAAAATCACTCTGATGGTTTTGATGATGATATGAACATATGTAAACATGAATTTAAAAGAATATAAGTCCAATGTGGGGTTAATTAGGCTAATTAGGTCATTTGACCTAAATGAGCCTAAATGGGTCTTATTGGGTTTAAACCCAAATCAAAGTCAAGTAAACTCAAATAAATTATTCAAAATCATGTGAATATGATTATTAAACATAAAACAATCCATCATTGGATCTAATTTGGCCAATTTGGTCATTTAACCCAAATGAACCCAAACTTAACCCATTAAGCCCAACTTGGGTCAAATGGGTTCAAAATGAAATAAAATTGGAATTGTTTGATCCAATGCATTCCAAATTGCTTGGATTAACCCAATTAAAAATTAAACACATTATAATTGATCAAAATAAACTATTTGACTTAATTAAAACCAATCTAAATTCAATCATCAAAATTGACTAAACCTAAAAGTAAGCACTCCATAAATTTTAAAATCATTGAAACCTTTTGATTAAAGAGTTCATTAATGATTAAATGGACACAATCCAAGCATTAATTCAAGGCTAATCCATCAAGTGAGGTAACTCAGTTCAAACTAATAAAAGAAATCATTAAATTGCTTAATTTAAAAGGATACCAATCTTCAACTAATTCACTTAGGATGCAACCAAATCATTCCTAAACTTGATTAATGTCGATCCACATCCAAGAATAAGTCACTTAAGAAACTTCAAATAAATTCAAAGCCAAGAAGATGCCATGGAAAGTCAAAGGCATGTAAAGCCAATTCCAACCCTATAACCTCATTCCCATTCCACCTCTTTAACTTAGTCAGGTGTTGGATGGCTAGTAAGCCATGTAACTAAGGTTTAAGCATTGCAATCACCAAGTGAAACATACCATTCTATCACCTTCCTTACCTCACATAAGGTTGAAACCCATCTTCCCCCAATTCCCTCGTCGTCGGGTGGCTGGAGAATGACCAAAGCTGACGAAATCCAAGATGAAGTTTGTCTAGGATGCAATCTAGAGGGAGGAAACCCAATTCCTTTGGCACATTATTCTGTTCTGCCCATATTGAGTCAACCCCACCACCGAAGATCGCCAAGACCGAGGTATGCCATTAATGACCTCCTTTAAGCGTTTGAGTTTGGTACTTTTCAAAGGAAATTTAATCTCAAGTGAGATCAAATCATTTAGATCTCCATATTTTTACTCACTAATGGATTTAACATTGAAATCGCATGGTTTTGACAGTTGGATGGCTGGAAATCATGTGAAAATGATGGATGGCTCTCGGCCTCCATCATCGTCATAGGAGATGTAATCTCTTCCATTCATTTCTTTTAAAAGGAACAGGCATCTGAGATCTAGCTGGATCTATGATTAAATCTAATAAAAGGAACCGTCGGTTGAATCACGGTCGTCCGATCTTTGGTTGGACGATTTGTAATTAACCCACATGCTCTGCCTTTTAAACATGGATCCCGCAAGGCATGATGTCGTGCTTCCTGGAATGCTACATCACGTCGGATCCACATGGATCAGATGCATCGAAATAGAAAATTTGGGTATTCCAAATTAAAAAATTAAGAAAAAATGCTTAAAATTCAAAAATTCATAGGAAATTAAATAGAAATCCAAAAAAAAAATGCAAACTTGGGCTCTATAGATTCATCTTGATGAGAGGAATTCATTAAAATTATAATCCCAAAATTATTTTAGATATTTAGGCCTTAATTTGGGTTTGAATAAAAAATCTCAAACCTTAATTAATGACAAACCAATAATCAAATTGAAATGAAACTTCGGAGAATTGAAATTGATGTTAAGACACACATTAGGTAAAGTTTTCATAATTTATTGAGCAATAAACCTTAATATTGGAAATTCAAAATCCTAAAACCTTTATTTTCATGAAATAAATTAATAACAAATGAAATAAATGATGGAAATTGATGAAATTAATTCAAAACACCATAATATACTCTAATGATCATAAATCATTAAAAACCAATGGGAACATAATAAATCACAAAATGGCTTAATTAGGCCATTAATTGAATTAATTAATTCAGTTAATTAACTTGAACTTAAATAAATCATAATAAATCAACCAAAATCCCAATAATTATGAATAAACCCTCTTTGGATATATATTCTAGAGGGGAATCAAGAAAAAAATAAAATGCCTAAATAATTTTGACTAAATTAGGCCTAATTTAGATTTTATTAAAATGATTAAAATCTTAATTACACCTTAATACATTTGATCAAAGTGAAACTTTAGAGAAATCAAATAGGCAAGGAATCCCACTTGTCATAAAAATTTCAAATCATTTGACCTCTGGATTGGGAGTATTTGAATTTCCAAGTCTCTAGATCAATTTAAGGGAAATATTAAATCAAAAAAATTACAAAAATTATAAAATTCATAATATAAAATAAGATATTATAACTAATATTAAAACACTTCAATAAAATACATGAACCAACTGAAACCAATATAACCTAAATAATCCTAAGTTAAAGATCAAGACTGAAGGAAAATGTGAAACTCAATCATATTTAACAATAATATTTTTTTAAACCATAGTAATTCCATTTATAAATTGAAATATAAAGCTTATTGACCTCTGAAATTCATAAGTTATCAATATAAATACATTAAAACCATTTGGATTAAAGAATGAAATGGTATAAATGCAAATTTGAAAGGTTAAGTATAATTAAAACCATAAGCTAGGTTGAATTAAACTTAAAATAACAAAGTTACATAAGGAAAATTTAAAACACAAATGAATAGCCTTTCTCTAAATTCCTTAAGTCATAAAAAAAAAAAATTACATTAGGCTAAGTGTTCTTTAAAATGATATAATGATCATTCCTTTCAAATTAGTTAAAGTAAATTAAACCATACCATAGTATATGAAATATGTAATTTGAAATTAATCATTTAAGTCTAAATTTATTAACAAAGCTTAAAGAACTTCATGAAATGAATAAATTAAAACAAGAAAGAATCATTAATGTAAATGAGCTATAGAATTGAAGAATAATAAATTGAATAAATTTAAACAAAATAAATTTAATTTAATTTTATTAGCCTAATGAACATTATTGAAAATGAACAAATGAGATTAAATTGAATTGAATGAATGAAATACCTAAACTTATATATAATGAATATATTATATGCATGTTAAAATTAAATAAATGAAATGAAAATAAAATGAAATTATACATAAAGCTATACCTTAAATCAAAATTAATAAAACTAATAAATAAAGATGAATATTAAATCAAAGAATATAAACATTAAGAACCTAATTAATCTAAAGTTATACAAGTAAGAATAGATTCAATATGCAAGTAAAGTAAACTTAATAATTTAAATTTGAAAAGATATAAATCATCATAATCAATAAAGCAAACATGTAAAATAAAAATAAATCAAATTAAGAAAATAAATGATGAATATCAATATCACAATATTAAACCAAGAGAATTAAATGAAACTAAAATCAAAATAACAAGTGAATTGACTTAAAGAGAAAATTAAATCGAATCACAATAACAAATGAATTAAAACCTCGACTTAAAATTAATCACAATATTATAGACAAAGAAATCAAAAATTAAAACATTAAATGAAAATAAATAAATAAAATTTAAAACAAAATAAACTGAACTAATTCAAACCTTCTAAATTTAAAGAAAAGTTCAATTAAAATACTTTGGATTTCAGTTAGACTTTTAGGATGAATCTTTACCTTAGAATAAAGATATCATCCTATTAGGACCTATGATGTTGAATGGAATGGGCTCCACCCAAAATGGAACCTAATATATTCTTCATTCGTAAAAACATAATTTAACTTTAACATGATAAAAGGTATCTATAATGAAAATAAAAATCAATAAATTATTAAATTATTTGAATTGAAATCATCCAAAAGTAAATAAATAAATACTCAAACCAAAAAAGCCTAGTAATGTCTTGCCATAGAAACCCTCTTTCTTCACACACTAAAGTTATAGGTCATAGGCCCTAAACTTAAGATTAGGTTGTTCTTTGATTTTCTATAATTTTCTAGGTTTTTTTGATGAAAATTGGTTTTATTATTTTGTGGTGCATTATTTTAGACTAGATGGTTAGGATCGATAGTTGTTAGTCTGGATGGTAGGCCATTATTTTTAGAATTAACATTGTCTTCTGAATGGGGTTGTATTAAAGGGACTGCCATCATAAATAAAAATTATAAAATTATCATTTCCTTGTAGGAGCAGAATAATCACTTAACATAGTCCATAGGACAGATGGGTTAGGCAAGCAACTAATGCTAAGTCTGTATGTTTTGAAAATATAACTGTTGTGTGCCATTTATATTTTCCTAATATTTATTTTGCAAGGCTTAGGATTTATTTTTGAATTTAAAAATATAAATTTGAGTTTAGAATTAGGTTAGGATCTATGGGGTCTAAGATTAGTAGGAGGTGACCTTACCAGGAGATGGTATAGAGATCCCCTGTGAAGCCCAATGGAGGTCTCTAAAGAAGGAGATGATCCTAGAAAGAAAATTCATAGATCTATACTTATAGTTTTAGACAGGGTTATATAAAGGTAAAGCTCGGCTACCCATTTTTCTTTCTTTTGAGGTATACAGCAGTACCCGACCCAATTGACCTATTTTATAAATTTAAATTGGTTTGATTTATTTTAGGTGCACAATAGAATCAACCTGCTCTTTTAGGTTTCTTTTTGTGTTATGCTTTTCTATGATGAATGCTTGGACATAGGCTCATAGGAAAAAGTTAAATTTTCTATACCAATTAAATTTAATCAATTCAAATATAAATAATGCAATTCAAAACCTTATATAAATTTAAATCCCTAGGGAATAACTTAAAATCAATTAGAAACCAATAGCTCTTAAAAATTATGCAATCATATTGCTTCAATCCTTGAATTGGACAACTTCTCCCATTATACATAAAGGGCATCTAACCTGTAAGGATGATCGCCTTGTTGAGGAAACATGCCCTCTATTATTGATTTGGCCCATGAATTTCTTCTAATTCTATACCATGTAGGCATAAATTGCATACCCATGGCCTAAAATGATCATCGAGTCAAAATGTTAAAAATCTGAAAAATGTGCATTGGTTAGTGCATTTCATACCCTACATTATCTTAGAAATTAGGGACTGAGTCTAAGATTTCTAATTTTTTTTTCTTAAAAAGAAAACAACCCAACCATCTTACATTCATAATACTTGGGATCATGAATTTAAAATGCACCTAGGTGGTGTTCATTGGTAGCCCCTCCAAGAGGGTTGTAAGTCCAGAAGAGTTAGGGATAGGTTAGTTCCCTCAAGTGAAAGAAATGACTGATAATTCTCAAAATGAAATGAGGATGATCATCTGACATTTGTCAGAAGCACTTATTGACTTAGGCTCTAAAGCATTCTCTTTGGAGTAAGTCTTCAACTCTAGGCATTTCTGCAGACTTGTGTTGCTAGAATCTAAGCCCTAGATCTAAGAAATTATTAATTCAAAATTTTAAATTAAATTCCAAAATTCATAGCCCAATGATAGGATAGTTGAAGTGCTTACTGGGCATCCTAGTATCAACGAACATTTCTTACTTCATCCTGTTCGACTTACAAAAATAACTCTCTCCACCTTGGATCATTCCTAGTTGAAATCCCAAATATCAATCCTTTGAGAAACAACTTAGAAATATTTAGAAATAATAACTTTTTTATTTAAGAGTATTCTTAAAAAGAGACCTTTCTTAAGATGTAATTAACTATAGGGACTTGCTTCTATAGGGAACCATGAACCTAGTTTTAAATAAACCTTGTTCTATCTTCCATGTAGTTCATGAAAAACTTTTTTTGCTACACGAAAGACCTTAGGAGTCTCTAATTAAATGATCAAATTTATTATAAGATAATATATTTATCTTCTAAGACAATATATTTATTTTTTTAATGACACATTTGATCATCCAAATAAGAAATTCTTAAACTCTATGTTATGTCAAACAAATTTTTACTCATCACTCTTCTTTACTTAATTATTTGAAGAACACTTATTATTTCCCTTTAGAAGATATCCCTGTATCTTACATGATTATACTTCTCTTATTACTTAATTTACTGATGAAGAAACCAAGAACACCTTCTTTAGTATTGGTTCTGATAAAGGTCTTAGTCTTGATGGTTTCACTCCCAAATTTTTTAATGACACTTGGGATACCACAGGTGCTATGTGCATTCAAGACATTAAATATTTCTTCTATACCTTTAAGTCGCCTAACAAGGTTAAACATTCAGTTATCACTTTGATTTCTAAGAAGCTTCATGCTGAGATATTTAATGATTCTAGACTTATATCTCTCTATAACACCATATATAAGGCAATTTCTAAACTAACTAGTAGTAGACTTAAAACATTCTACCTACTATTATCCATCCTACCCAATTAGCATTTATTCATGGTAGAGATATAGCTAATAATATTATTCTTGCTAATGATCTCCTTCAAGGTTCCAACTCCTCATCTCATCCTAAAGTTTTTTACTCTAAAGTTGACTTAATGAAAGCATTTGATAGAGTCGATAGATAATTTCTCTATGCTAAATTGTCTTGTTTGGGCTTTATTCCTATTTTTATTAGTTAGATCAAGGCCTGTACTGAGCAAGTTCATTTTCAATAATTAGTAATAGCAAATTTCATGGTTTCTTCAATTCTTCTTCAAGATTGAGGCAAGGATGCCCCCTTTCTCCATACCTTTTTACCATTGCCATGGATTCCTTCTCTACACTTTTGGATCAATATTTTATAATTGCTAATTAAAATGTCACTTATCTTATTTATGTTGATGATCTCTTGGTATTTGGTAAGGTGACCAGAACCATAATATGTTGCTTATCTTCTACATTGTTTAAATTCTATGTGGGTACATGTCTTTCAATCAATATAGAAAAATCTACTATATGCTTTTCTAAAGCTATGGATGAGCAACTAAAATTATAAATTTATGAAAGTTTGAAATTTCATTTCAAAGCTCCCCTTTAGGAACATATTGGAATTATAATTAACTCCTCCAAGCTTAAAGCTGTTGATTTCCATAAAATCATTGACCAAATGCAACATTAGTTAAGTGGCAAGAAAAAAAAAGTTCTTACATTCACTAGTAGATTTCAATTAATTAAATCTACCATTTATAGCTCCCTCCACTACTATTTTAAATCTTCTATCATACTCGAAAGGCTAAGGAAAAATTATCATCCCTTATTGATAACTTTATCCATCATAATGGAATTAAGAAAAAAAATGCACACTATCACATGGAATACTTTTTCAAAGCCTAAAGTCAAGGTGGCCTTGGCTAGTCTAATATTGACACCATCAATCTTTTATGTAAATCAAAAGTCATATAAAGACACTATAATACTAACTCTATTCTCTCTACCTAGTGTCACTCTTTTTATGGTTCTTTGAGGTACAAATTAAACACAAATCTTCTCCTTTTTGGAGAGCATTGATGCAAATTACAATTAGAATTAGATGATGCTTGTTATTCCAAGTAAATAATGGTAGTAACCTATCATTCTTTTTTATCCTTAACTTAATGGGACATCCCTTTATGAAAATTTTCAAATTGAGGCTTTTAATTAGTTTAACTACTCTATTTATACCAAAGTTTTCAATTTGATCTCCTGCAATACTTGGGATCTTCCTAACATTGTTGACTTGTTAGCCAACTATCAAAATCTCATTCCTAGTATTCCCATTATAGATTCCACTTTAGATTGTTTATGGCAAGGAAAAAACTCTTATACATATAAAATTGCCTTACCATGCTAATCACCCAAGAGTTGATTGACAAATTACTTAAGTTTAAAGGCCATTCTTTTAAATATGTAGCTACCATTTGAAAATTTTTATTGGTGGACTTAAAACTAAAGATATCCTTTTGCTTTGAGGCATTGATGTTAATCTTATTTGTGTTCTTTGTACTGGGAAAAATGAAACTCGGTCTTATTTATTCTTTGAATGCCCTTTGTCTATTAACATTCTTAAAGAATGCATTCCTTTAGGAAGCATTTTTCACATGGACTATAATTTAACTCATGTTTTGAATCATGGAGATACTCTTGAATGTAATTTTACTAAGAAATATTATCTTTTGGCAATCCATATTATATTCCACTATTTAGGGTTGGAAAGGAAATGTATGGTTTTCTCTAGAAATTGATCTTGTTCATATATTATAAAGAAAAAAAAGTGTAAAATGGAACTTATGGGGGAATTTACCACTTATTATTGCTGATCTTTACTCTCTTTAACTTGTGACACTTTCCAATTTCTCCTTATGCTGCCTCTTGCTATGATGCCATCTAATATTATGCTATTACTAGAAGGATTTTCAAAGGTTGATACTATACACTATTCTCAACTACTTTCCCATACTTGATGTTTAGATACAACTCTTGATTCACTCACGATTTTGTTGTTCGTGAGGTGTATTTCGTATTTTGATATTTTGGTGTTTGGAGCAATGATTAAATCTGATATCAAAGGGGGGACTTAATCGATTATCCTACTTTTAGTAGTTCTACAAATTAATTTGGGCTTTCGAAAACCTATGCCACATTGATAACTTATTATTTTCCAGTTATGCTTATAATCAATTTTTTGGATATTGCTTATATCTCAAGATTATCTTACTACATTGGAAGCTATTCATCAGTCATCAATTTTGACATTATATACTTTGGATTATCTTGGATAGAGTTCTCCTTTTGCTATAGAGCTTTCTGAGCTCGCCAATGTGCTTCAATTTAATTTTATTTGCTTGTTTGCTTTTTTTAAAAAATTTGGTATCTTGATAATTTATTTCCAATACTACTATATTTTTGCTACCTCCTTAGGCAACTCTTGTAAGACTTATTCAACTTAATGTCTTTGCTGGGCATGGCCCTCGTTACTCTCAAAAAAAAAAAATATGAGAGAGAGAGAGAGAGAGAGAGAGAGAGAGAGTACTATGGAAGTATGAATCCAAAAGCAATATCGTAAGTCCACAAATGGTTACTGTGCAGTCACAGGGAGCGAGGAATTAGCATTTTGAGGCATTTACTATCCGTCCTTTTGCCATTATAAATAACACAGAATTTAACGCTGATCACAAAAGGTAGCTAGTGATGGAATGCAGAGAGCTGAAGGAATCCTATGATATTTAAAGGGATTTTATATATTGGATTTATGTTAGATTATTTAATAATTATATCATTTGATTTATATATTAATGTATTTTTATCTTAATTTTTTTATCAATTTAAATTTTAAGAGGTATTTACATACACAACACATAAATTTTATGTACTTATATATCTAATACCTAAACAATAATATTTACATAAAATTAAATACTATGATATATATATATATATGTGTGTATATATATATATATATATATATATATATATATATATATATATATATATATATATATATATATAATATATATATATATATATATATGTGTGTGTGTATATATATATATATATATATATATATATTAGCTTTATTATATTATATTGTTTATAATCTATTACACTATAACTATTATGATTGCACTCATTATGATGAATCAAACTTACACTCCAATGTGTTATAATTCATAATCAAATCATAATTAAATATATGTTGATTCATGGTTAAATATTATTTGAACAATATTTGGCTTATGTTTGAACCATATTTGAACAATATTTGAAATATTTTTGAGCCTCACTAATTCTTTTTTCTAAATTCTAATATTATGAAGCATATTAAGTCAAATTTCTCAAAAAAAAAAAACATTTTTTTTGATAAAAAAAGGTTAAGTAACTCTGATGAACAAAATTCTATATGTTTGTAATGCTTTGAAAAGAATTATGAAATATATCATTTCTAATTTAAAATTTTCTTTGAAATTTATAAAATAAAAAATATTAGTAATATCAACATGCTCTTATATCACAATGACAAACGAACCCATCTAAATACAATGCAAATAGTTGATATGTCAATGTAAAATCCCCTAGTTCAGCACAGATTTTGATTTATGTGTTATTGAACATCTTTTAGAATCAAAATCTTAATCTTACAAACTCTCTTTTGGTCATCATAGAGCTGATATAAACACCTCGATGGGATCAAATGTAATCTGATCCTGAGTCCACACTAGCCCAAATCATGCACTTCAAATATAATTGAAAATTTTGGGATATTATTCGGATCCCTGAATAGCTTCCAAATATGACATATTTATAGTCAAATCGAGTGTCTTGATAAAATGAATCTAACGAGGCCAGAATCTCTTAATTTTGACTTTACTTGGGTATTCAAATGCTTAAAATATATCTCATAATCAAAGATACCATTTTAAGTCATCTGATGGAGTGATTCGAATTTTGCTTGTATTTATAAGGAATGCCACTCCTATAATTTATAAATAACTCCTCATTTTTAACATGAAGGGACTTCAACTAGAGAAGAGAGATAACTTGATACTTGAAGAACCCCTTGGACCACCACCTAGCCACTCTCGTCAAATCACCATCAGCCACTGCTAATGGTCACCACTGGCAGTATGCACCACCCGACCATTGTCGAATCACCGCCAGTCACCACTACTAGTTGCCACTGCCTAACCATCGCTAGATCATTGCCGACTCCTGCTGTCAATCATCGTCAGCTACCACCGATAGTCACCCCCACTAGTTTCCATCACTCGACCATTATCAGATCATCGTTGGACCATTACCCAACCACCATTGTCAAATCACCACCATCGATCACCACCGCTAGCTACTATCCGACATTGGATTGCCCGGCTACCTTCGCGGACGGTCAGCCACCATCATGGATCACCACCATATCGTCGTCGGTCAACATTGCCTTGTTGTCATGGCCAAACCACCTTCGCCAGATCAACATTGTCGGATCGCTGTCAACTACCACCAGACCATCGCTCAACTATCGTTGTTGGGTCATTAGACTATCACCTCAAGAGAAGCCTTCGTCTCTAATCTAGTGAATTTTTTTTGCAAAACCTACTCTTGTGAGCTTACCTTCTCCCATTTTAGAGACAGGATAATAATTGTAAAAAATACTGATATAGTGAAATTGTTTGCAGTGGGCTAGGCCTCGTAGTTTTTCTCTTCATGGGTTTTCCACATAAAAATCCGGTGTCCTTCAAACTCTTTTTTCATATGTATGAAATCTTCGTGCAATGCTAAGTCATTGAATTCTCTCATTTTACCAACCCAAATCTTTCTACACACAATAGTTTGGCGTCATCTGTGAGAAAGAAAAACCCATAATCACAATCTCTATAAATACATGCATATGGCCAACAAAAGCAATACTCACAGTAATGAAGCCTCTCACTCCAACACCCATCATTCTTGATACCAATCCTTAAACCAAGGACATCAAGCTTCTGCCTTATTTCCCTCTGATAGGCATTACCTTATCGGTGAAGGTGCAATAGGAATATCTCTAGAAGATCGTGTTCATAAGATAGAAGAGTCTCAAAATGAGATCATTCAACTTTTATGGAAACTCGATAGCCAGTACTGCGGTATGAGAGGACGCATCTTCCCCAAGATGGATCATTAGTCAGAAGAAGTTGACTTGAAAATGCTCATATAGAGCTTTCCCATCATCAAGCTAAAGTTGCTTTGCAACTAGAATGTGATGCTAACCTCTTTGACACTATTAGTTTTATCCATCCATCACGTGTTGCTCAACCAGTCCCTAACCCATCAACTATTATCAATGGCTTGGCATGTTCTTGCCCTACCAACACCCCCCACCATGTTATACACGAGGAATTATAACATTTAATATGAAAAGAATTTCACTTTAAGGATAATAATCATCTTCTCTCTCATCGTAGCTATCAGGAGTCCTCACCTTTAGCTGAAGTAATTCTTTAACATCCTATTTTAGTGGGTTTCAAGCTTCTAAGCATTGACTCCTATGATGGGGCAGCTAACCCATATGAACACATTAACTATTATAGAACTTTCATGCACATCCAACGAGCCATCAATGCACTCCTCTATCTAGTTTTCCCAGTCACCCTTAAAGGTGACGCTCACTCTTGGTTCTACTTTCTTCTAAGAGAATTTATCCATACCTTTGAAGAACTCGCTAAGATTTTTATAAAATAGTTCATTACAAATCAAAGAATTATCAAAGATTCTTTTCATCTCTCAGGAATTCATTAAAATGAAGGCGAATTACTTAAGGAGTATTTCTAGATATTCTCTTTGGAAACTCACTAGATAGCAAGGGTAGACCTTGAGTTACTAAAATGAGTTTTTCATGGAGGGCTCCGTCTCGGTCTTTTCTACTCATCACTAATGCGTAATATAGTTCACTTATATATCAACTAACTTCATCATGTGTAAGCACAAATTTTTGTTGATGAGGCTATCAATGCCCATTAAAAGTATTTCGAGCAATTTATGGGAACCAATCATCAGTTGGGGGGTAACCCTTATTATAACCTCTAAAGATCATTCATGTAAATATCTTGGGAATGGTTATAATATAAAATCTTCTTGTCCATTTATTTAATTACCAATCCTAAGATAACCAAGTCATGATTGGGGAACAATTCCGATTACAACATTCAAATGATGATATTCTGACATAATTATGATTATAAAGCTTGATTCTTTTACCATCCCATTTTACATTAGATCTATGGGGAGTAAATTAAGATGAAGAAGTAACCTTGGCAGCAATCTTTAAAAAAATATTTTATTTTGGTATTAGTTGTAATCAAACAAGTCCCTCCATCCAATGTGTTTCATCTAACATGATGTTACTGGCAAGCATCTTTTCAAAGCTTTCTATAAATATATAAGATGTCATAAGAAATGCTTGGGCGATATTGAAATCTACATACAGTCTTCAGCTAGACTTCTACTCCTTGGGCAAGACCACAATTATGATCTCGAAAGGAAAGTAATAGTCTAAATATAAATCAAACTTTTATCTTTTATTCAGATACACATGAAAATCACCTCATTCCAAACAAGGCATAATCAATCCTACGGGGATTTAATTTGACCCCTTCCATACAAATTAATGTCATCAAGTAATACTTTGACAAACAATCTCGGATGGGTCAAAAATCCTTGGTGGATTTTTTTTGACCTATTCCATACATATTAACGTCATCGAGTAGTACTATGATAAACAACTTAAAATATGTCAAAAATCCTTAGTGGATTTCTCTCAACCTTATTCATACAAGTTAATGTCATCAAGTAACACATTAACAAGCAATCTCGGATAAGTCAAAAATCCTTGGTATATTGTTCTCAATTTCATCCATACAAGTTAATGTCATCGAGTAACAACATGACAAATAACATTGGATAGTTTATAAACCCTTAGTGAATTTTATCCTAACATCTTCCATACATATTAACAATATTGAGTGACACTCTCACAAATAATCTTGAGAAAAATTAGAATTTTATATATGAACTACGATCATGATCGCCTCCAAACCTGGTCAGTCTGGTGAGGACAATTGATGCCCCTTTGGATGAATTATTGGAGCCTCGTCGTAAGAACTATGGGTCTTGATTGCCTCAAAACTCGATCAGTCTAGCAAGGACAATTTACACCCCTTTTGAGGGAAAACTAGAGCATTGTCATATGAACCACAGGCCTTGATCGCCTCCAAACCTGGTTGGTCCGACGACATTTCAAGGAAAAATTAGAGCCTCATTGTATGAACTACGGGTCTTGATTGTCTTCAAACTTGATTGGTCTAACAAGGATAGTTGATGCCCCTTTCGAGGGAAAACTATAGCATTGCCGTATAAACTACAGGTCTTGATCGCCTCCAAACATGGTCGGTCTGATGAAAATAGTTGATGCCCCTTTTAAGAAAAAATTGGAGCCTCGTCGTATGAACTATGGGCCTTGAGCACCTATAAATATGTTTGGTCTAACAAGGACAGTTGACGCCCATTTTGAGGGAAATTTGGACCCTTACCGTATGGACTATGGGCATTGATTGTCTTCAAACTGGTCAGTCAAACAAGGAGAGTTGATGCTTTTTTTCAAGAGAAACTAGAGCCTTGCTGTATGAACTATGGGTCTTGATTGCCTTTAAACTTGGTTGGTTTGCCAAGAACAGTTGATGCTATGAGTCACTATAAGAAAGTAATTGGGTGATATTAAAATTTTAAAACTTAAATCTTAAATTTTAATTTTTAGTAGAAAATTAATTTTGATTTTATAATGACAAGATACAATTCTTAATGCAAAAATAAAATTATAGTAAAGTAAAGAGAGACAATAGACACATTTTACGTATTTAAACCCTAAAATCATACGTCACGCTAACCACCCACTAGAATCCACTAAATGCAAAAAAATAGCTTACAAATAGTACTCTATAAGGGGTGAGTACAACCAATAATATACTCTCCTACGGCAGTAGTACAACCCCAATATAAATTTTACAGCACAAAAAGAAAAAATACAAAATAATAAGTTTTGATAAATTAAATCTCTCACAAATATACCAAGCTATCCAATTCAAAAAATGATCTCATAACTTACAAATGATCACTTAAAAAATTTTGGCAAGATAAAATGCTCACTTAATATTGATAAGAAATAATAAAATAAATATCTTAAAGTGATCTTACTAAGATGTTTATGTTATTATAATTTATACACTAATATAAAAATTATTTCAAAATAAATTCACAATATTCTTTTGCACAATAAAATAAATTTCAGCAAGGAATAATTTGTTTTATTTTAACCAAAAATATTCTTTCAATTAAAGCTAATGATCACAAAATACTTAAATAAAATGAGTATATATGATAGATCTAAGTAAGCTAGTAAGCTTTTAATTAAAAAAAGAGATCTAGCAAATATAAAAATAATTTTAGCATAATAATTTTATATACTTCTAAAATAGATCTAAGAATAAATGATCTTTCAAAATGAGATTAATGAAGAAATATTTCAAGAAACCAAAAGAAATTTGTAGGAAGTTAAAAATTTCAACAAGTTGAAATAGATCCTACAAACTATCACAAGTGTTTTTCACAAAACGATGATTGAGAAACTTTGATGTGAAAAATAATGTCCAAAGACTAATCCACCAAAAAATATAAATTGGAAAGAATAAATAGATGGTGAAAATAGCATGAACAACTAAAATGAATTAAGATCAAGAAAACAAACTCAAGTAATTTGATAAAGCTTGCTTAGTTGAAGATGTTGAAGCTTCCAAACCAAGGATTTGATCTTGCAATATTTGGAGAACACTTAGAAGGAAAATCTAAGAAATTTTCTCTTAGATTTGCTAGAGGGATTTTGAATTTTGAATGAGAAATACTTTCATGAAGAGAATGAGGGCTATTTATAGGCAAGAATGTCATTTTAAATTATTTCAAAAAAATATATATATTATTCTAACCTCATGCTATCATGTGATAATTTAATATTCAATAAAAATATAATTTATATTAAATAAATATTAAATTAAAGCAGCTAAAATTTGGCTATTCACATGGGCAAGTAAAAATAATCAAATATTATATTCAAAGCATGTAGCATGCATTAATTATTAAAATCAGCTAATGTTTGAAAAATCATAATAAATTCAATTTTAATCAAACATGGGTCATGTGACCTATCAAATTAAAGGAAAAAAATCCAAGGAATCCATTGGAGATGAAATCGGATATAAATTCCTTGATTATAAAATGACTTTGGCTAAAATACAAAATTTCATATATTTTTGTTAATTTTGACATGTGACATTTAAATATTATGATATAATTTATATATAATCATACATATGTTAGTTATCATATAACCATCAAATAAAATTAAAATATTTAACTATATTAAAAAATAATTACACTTAATAGTCATTATCATTTATTATTTTGACAATTCAAATGCTATGTATGACACATATAATTGAATGTTAATTAGATAGAGATTTATATAAATTAACCTCATTAAAATAATATGTTAAGTTGTGAGAAAATCGATTCATGCTAATGAATAAATGCATATAACCTAAAATATTATATTTTGAGCTTCACATTATCCAATTTGATCTATCTTTCATTCTTCTCCTCTTGTAATTTTCTCAAACATATTATGAGATGTATTGGATATGTAATTAACAATTGATTTATCTGAAATATATAAAAAATTCATTAGAATATCCAAGCATTTGTTTGTTATCATCAAAATTGATCGGATTGAACATGAGGCTCATTAAGCCAACAGATGCCCCTTTCGAGGAAAAATTGGAGCCTCAACATATGAACAATGGATCTTAATAACCTAAAATGGCAAAGATAAATATCTCTATTTTAGGAGAAGGTTGGAGCCTTTGCTAACAAAAAGAAAAAGAAAATTATCACTCATAGCCCCTAAACTTATGTTGGATAATTTCTCATCCAATACAGGAGAATGTGGGAGCCTAAGAGGAAAAATCATGTCTTCTCCCTAGACTCTAAGAGGGGTATTTATAGATTCACAATAGGAAAAAAATGAAGGAAAAATTTTCATAAAGTTGAAAATATTTTGATAAATTTCAAAATTTCTGCATTCACATATATTTTTCCATTAAAAAATATTAAAAATTTAATAAAATCGGATGAAATATCAAAAAAGTTCAAATTTTCTACTATTAGCGTTCACTGGAGCACGTTTGTGCACATGGGAGCATGAATTACAGTGAAGATGGTGCAGAAAGACAATCTGCTTATGCACTCACCCTACAAACCCGCAGACTCCCGCACCATGCGCCTGCGGCCAGCTGCTGGCCTGCTGCCTCCGTCCGCACATGCCCACCTTTCCTACCTCCTTTCCTCACATATAGCCTCTTGTGCTCCCCTCACTCATAGCCTTACACGCACCAAGATCCATTCTTTTAAAATTTGATATTTTGATTGAACAATGACTCCACAATTTTGAACATTTGTGTTCGAAACAAAGGTTAATAAACCAAACTTGGTTAACTTTTAAGAAAGTTACCCTTCACAATTTCATTAAAATTATATTCAGAAAATTAGATTATCATATGTATTTTTAGATGATAGAGATGATATCATCTAAAAATAGAGAGCAACTAACATGTCATTTCTTTAGTTTTTAAGCATGAATCTTGATGTAAATATCTCTTAGAGTTAATCTTTCAAACTCTCTTTGGCCATTAAAGAGCCAATATAAACACCTTGATAGGATCAAATGATCTTGAGTCCGGCATTTAGATCAAGTACTTAAAATATAATTTAAAATTTTAGGATATCATTCGGATCCCTGAATAGCCTCCAAATATGTCATGTTTATAATCAAATTGAGCATTTTGACAAATTGAATCTAATGAGCCCATGATCTTTTAATTCGGACTTTATTTGGGCATTTAAATGCTTAAAATATATCTCATGATCAAGGGGATCATTTGAGTCGTCTGATGGAGTGGTTCAGATTTTGCCTGTATTTACAAGGAATCCCATTCACATAATCTATAAATAGCTTCATATTAGTCATATGAAGGGACCTAAGTTGAAGAAGAGAGAGTGTTTTGATACTTGATGAGCTAACTTAATCACCTACTACCATCGTTATCGCACCAACTATCGCCCGCCACCACGCACTATTATCGAATCGGCCATTGTCGGCTCCGCCTGCCAAATTTCTACCCGACTATCATCATATCACCGACGTAGGTCACCACTGCCAATCGCTACCGCTAACCGGCTCCACCGCCCAACCACCGTTGTAGATCACCACCGCCGCTGGTCTCGCCACTGCTACTACCCCATTGCGGATTATCGCCGCCACCGCCATGGACACAACCACTATCGATCACCCGCCGCCACCGTTGGTCACCGCAATATTGCCACTATCCAACTATTACTGATATCGGCGCCACCGCAGACTACCATCCAACCACTATCGCGGATCACCACGCCGCTATCATCGCCGACACCGCCTGCATATTGTACCATCGAGCATCGCTTAATCATCGCTAACTATCGTGCCGTAGACTATCTCAAGCGAAGCCTTCATCTCTAATCCATTGAAATTTTTTGTAATACCTACACTTGTAAGCTTACCTTCTCTAACTTGGGAGGTAGGATAATAATTATAACAAATACTGATATTGTGAAATTATTTCTAAGTGAGCTGAGGTCCGTGATTTTTCTCTTCTTGGGTTTTCCACTTAAAAATCCTTGTGTCCTTCAAAATCTTTTTCTGTGTATGCGAAATCTTTGTACAATACTAAAATATTGAATTCTCTCACTCTACCAATCCAAATCTTATTGCACGCAACATATACCATCTTTTTATGCACCGCTTCTGAAAAAGTCACATCGTTCAACATTGACCAACAATCATAAATATAGAAGTTTAATTTGATAGTCAATTGCCGCGAGGGCTTTCATTTATCGCTAGTTTTGTTTTGTTGACTTGAAAGAAAAAGATATATTACGAGAAAGTTGATTTTATTTTCCTATGTTTTTAATAAAATCAAAACTATTATATTTAATTAAGTGAATTTTAAAATATATTGTGGAGCTTAAAATCAATTATAGAAAAAACCCCGATGAAACCTAGGGCTTTCCTTGCGCCTTCCCGTCGCCGGCTCCCATTTTCCTTCACCTCGCTATCCTCCCCTCTCCCTTCCTTCTGATTTTAGTTTTTACTTCCTGTCTCCTCTGGCCTCCGGCACAGCCGGAGGTCAGGTTGTTATGGCTTCGAGGATGGCTTCTTCTCCCTTAAATGCTACTTTCCCACCACTGTCTTCTTCCCCTTCACAGATTCCCAATCATCTATCCTCCAACACAGCTGGGTCAAAGAGTATTTGGAGAGATCTTCTCCTAGCGCAAGCCGACAAGAATAAAACTATCCCCTTAACCTACGTGCCAACGGATGCCGAGGAAGTTGATTTCACGGAAGAGGAACTTTCTGCCGGAAAGCAAGAGTGGCACCTCTCTCTCATTGGTCATTCGATCGGTAAGCGTCCCTACTACGGTTCCTTGCTAGCAATAAAAAAGAAATGGCTCTTCAAAGGTACACTCGACCTTCTTACCTTTGAGGGTGATTACTTTCTGTTCAAATTCAATTATCAAGAGAATTTTGATATGGTGTGGAATCATGGCCCTTGTTTTCTTAACGGTCGACCGTTTGTTTTTCAAAAGTGGACATGGGATTTTCGGCCTTCCACTGATGCCATCACAGAACTTCCGATTTGGATTAAATTACCTAATTTCTTGTGTTGCTGGAATGAGGCCGGTTTTTCCAAGGTAGCAAGTCGAATTGGAATTCCTTTGGCGGTGGACAATCTTACTGCAGCTAAATCAAGAATTACTTTCGCACGTATATGTGTCCAAATCAATACTGCCTCTTCTCTTCCCGATTCTGTTCCAATCAATTTAAATGGTAAAAAGTTCATACAACGCATTGTATACGATTGGAAACCTTCTGT
The DNA here is from genome assembly GCA_021442155.1 of Cymbidium sinense. NCBI lineage: Eukaryota > Viridiplantae > Streptophyta > Magnoliopsida > Asparagales > Orchidaceae > Cymbidium > Cymbidium sinense. The sequence continues at coordinate 206,381,565 of CM038215.1, forward strand.
TTGTACAACCTGCAACACCTTCACGCATGAAAACCGTAACTGTCCTCTAAACCCATCTTCTTCTCACCCCTCTAGAGGTCGTAGTAGAAGCCGTGCCCCTCCTAAAGCTTCCAATAGTGTGGCTGGCCAGAGTTCCACGGTAAACGCTGCTTCTCGACCCTCCTTTAACCATTCCCTCTCACGGAATTCGATATCTCCCCCACAAACAGCTATTCCCCCGACCATGAATAACCCCTTGGCTGCACCTATTAGGCCTCCTTCATCTTCCAACACTATTGTTGATCTGAACCAACCTCCTACCTTATCTCCACCTCAAGATGACCCCTCTGGAAAGGAAGACCCTCCTTCCTTAAAGGACAGTGAAGACAATAGACCATGCCCATCAACTCGAGGATGGTTATCGCTACCTTCCTCCCGGATCTAATTACACACTCCAAAATATTTATAAAGGATCTATATCATTTGGAAGTAACCCCTTGGACGGTGGAACATGCACCTCTTCTTCCCAACCTATACCGACCCCTCAAAAAGGAAACAAAAAAAGGGTAAAAAATCCACTTCCTCTTCCTCTCAATGAATCAGGTATCCATTGGTAGTTGGAATGTTCGTGGTTTATCTGCAGCTGGAAGAATTTCAGATTGTAGAAGTCTCATTAAAGATTTTCATCTTGATCTCCTTTGTCTCCTTGAGACAAAAGTTAACTTTATCCCATCTCACAATAATCTTCTCCTCCACAATTATAAATTGTTTAACTCTGAATCCAGTGTTAACAATTTTGATTGTGCTCTTGGAGGTCGGATTTGGATTAAATGGCAAACAGACAAGCTGAATTTTGAGCTTTTAAGCAAGTCTCATCAATTTATTCATGGTAGGGTATCTATCCATGGTGCTTACAGTTTTCTTCTAACAAGTATTTATGCAGATAATGATGCTGGTGTTAGATCCTCTTTGTGGTCCTCCTTAAGGGATATTTCTGATTCTATCAACAGCCCATTGATAATTTTGGGTGACTTTAATTGCCCATTGACTAGTAAGGATAAAAAAAGGGGGAAATATGATTTCCCTTAACAGCTCTTTGGAATTCAAAGTTTGTGTTAATGAATGTGGTTGGCTAGACCTCACTAGTACTGGATTATACTATACTTGGTTTAATCAACAGTTGGAAAATCCTATCTACTCCAAAATTGATCGTGTATTTTGTAATTCTAACTGGATTGAGGCTTTCCCAACCTCTTACTACAAAGCTTTACCCTCTCGATCATCGGATCATTCACCTCTGATAGCTCTACTTCACCCTCCCTCTTTTGCTTCTCACAGTTTTCTTTTCAGGAACTATTGGGCTATAAATCCTAGGTTTAAAGATGATATCAGGGATGTCTGGGGCAATTACATTCAAGGTGATCCATTCTATGTCCTCTCTAAAAAGCTTAAGCAAGCCAAATTTCTGATGAAGGGTAAATATAAGGATGTTTCTCCCTTACAGCATCAAATTAATACTGTGAAAGCAGAGCAAAACTCCATCTTAGAAAATCTGGAAAGAGACCCTTATAACTCTTACTTGATTCAAGATGCTAAGGAGATTAAAAATAGATACACTGAGCTTATTATTAAAGAATCTCTATGGATCAAACAAAGAGCAAAGGCTCACTGGTTAAGTCATTCAGATGATGATTTAAAATATCTTTATTTCTCTATAAAAGAAAGAAAAAGCTACAACTTGATTAGAGAAGTGCAAACTGATTTGGGTGTTTTCTCAGATCATAAGGAAATATCTGAGGTATTCTGTAAGTACTATGATAATCTTTTTAACTATGGAGACTCACTTGTTATTCCAGCTCTGAACCCTCCCCGTTTGTCATCCTTGACTAATGGTGACCTAGATCGATGTTCTTGAGCAGAGATTATTGCTACCCTTAAAAGTATTAGTGAAAATAAAACTCCGGGTCCGGATGGTTTTAACTCTAAGTTTTTTACTGAATCTTGGGAAGTCACTGACAAGTCTTTTCTTAAAGCTATTTATTTCTTTTTTAAGAATTCCAGGTTTCCTAATTGTTTCAAGCATACACTTCTAACTCTCATTCCAAAGGTGAAGCACTCTAATAGAATTGAGGATTACCGGCCTATTTCCCTATGCAACACTTTTTACAAGGTGGTGGCGAAAATTCTTGCTACTAGAATGAAGAGATTCCTGCCATCCATTATACATCAAGCACAATCTGCATTTATTAAAGGAAGAGATATCTCTGACAATCTGGCTATGGCTTATGAGATATGTAATGAGTTCTCTATTCATTCTAACAGATCATACTTTCTTGCCAAAATTGATTTGAAAAAAGCATTTGATAAAATCAATAGGAAATCTTTGATTCATAGATTACTTGAGAAAGGTTTTCCTAAGCGGTTTTCTTCTTGGGTGGAAGCTTGTATTGTTGATGTTCCCTTCTCCATTATGCTTAATGGAAATATTTTTGGATATTTCTCCTCTACTAACGGTCTCAGGCAAGGTTGTCCATTATCCCCCTTTCTCTTTACAATTGCCATGGATACTTTCTCTTGTCTAATAGAGAAGGAAATCAACAAAGGACTCTATAATCCTATTACTATTGCAGCCTCTTGTTGTTTCTTGTGACCTCCTAGTGATGGGAAATGTCAATTACTCCACTCTTACTACTTTTAAAGCCATTCTTCAATCTCTTAAAATTTATATGGGACTTGAAGTTAACTTTTCTAAATCCTCTATATGCTTTTCAAGTAGAAGGGATGAAGACCTACATCAAATTCTGGGCATTCGATTGGGAGCATTTCCCTTCAAATATTTGGGGTTACCTCTAATCAAAGGATCTAGTAAGATGGCTCATTTCACTCCACTTTTTGATAGACTTCATGTGTGGATGGCTGGTTGGAAAAGCAAATTTCTCTCTTTGGGAGGAAGATTACAGCTTATCAGATCATCCATTAACAACTATCTTTCATACTGGTTTCGTTCTATGGCTATTCCTGATGGCATTATTAAGAAAATCTGCTCCTTTACTGCTAGATTTTTCTATCACTCTGGAGAGGCTAAGAAGCTTCACACGATCTCTTGGGAACGCACCACTCTTCCCAAGGATAAAGGTGGTATTGGATTACTTTCTGCATCTTCTCTCAATACTATATGCAAATTAAAAATTATGTGGAAAATATGTTTGGGAGAAACAATTTTTGCAAAATGGTGTTTAGCTAAGTACATTTCCTTGTGGAATCCTAGCATTCTTCAGGTTTCTCCACTTTGGAAATCAGTTATGAAGGTTGCTGAAAAGTATAAAAGCAAACTAGTCTTTAATGTTGGATCTGGAAATTCTTTCTCCCTATTCTATGACCCATGGTGTAAAGGTAAGTCTCTTGCTAGTTGGTTGGGTGCAAATGGGCTTATATCTCTTAACCTCTCTGCTAATGTGAAAGTACACTCTTTACTTCATAATGGACAATGGTTACTCCCCTCTACTCTCATGGTCTCAAATCCCTTGTGTGCTCAAATGATTTTAGATACTCCTATTAACGCTGGAGAGGATTTTATTTATTGGTACAGCTCCAAATCTCCTTCCTCTAAAGAGTTTAGAGAGGCTGTTTTTGATTCCCATCCATCTTTGGATTGGACTAAAGGTATTTGGTTTAAGGGTTATGCTATTAACTATGCTCTCTATTGCTGGATGGCTTTTAAAAATGGGCTGAAAACTTCAGATATGCTTGCAAAAAAAGGAATTGGCGCTCCAATTCATTGTTGTTTTTGTCATTCAGTTTTTGAATCACATAATCATTTATTTTTTGAATGTCCGATGTCTATGAAACTGGTTAGAGCTCTTATTCCGTAAGGATGCTTTCTACTTCTTCATTCCTCTCTTCAACAGGTGCTAAATTTCATTGATGAAGCAGAGCATAAATTACTGCATAGGCTGCATTTTCTTATTATTGCGTGCTTGTTTACACATTATGGAGAGAAAGAAATAACCGGGTACACTCTTCTTCTTCTAGAACTTTTTCCTCTCTGTTAACTATGGTTAGAGAAAGGGTTTCTGCAAGAATGCTTAGCTGGAAAATTAAACCAACCTGGCCTAATTATGTTCAAGAGCTGCTTCAAAAGTGGCGAAATTATGAGCCTCCATAATTTTGCCTAATCTGGATGGTAATGGATGGGTTCTCGAAAGCTTTAATAGCTGCCTGCAGTTTCTTTTTTCTGGACGATTTCTGCTATTTCGTTCTATGGCGTTTCTGTTGCTCTCGAAAGTATCTTCTGAAAGAGTCCTGATATTGATTTCCTTTATATATTCTGTTTCGGATGATGATGAGTCTTTTTCCAAGCACTGTTTATCTGATTATTGCCAAGCATATGTCTCTCTCACCTGGATGATCATCTCTCGCACGGTTCCCTTTCTCGATGGTTTCTTTTTACATGCATGGTTTGGATCCTGGGAATCGTGGAAGGCGGTTTTGATTCGTGAGTGGGTTTTCTATGATTGGAGCGCTTGATCTTGACGCTTTGTGCTTGTCTGATCATCTAATTTTGATGAGTTTTGTGGCTCTGAGTCCATAGTCTTTTCAGTTTCTTTCCATCTGTTTTCAGGTTTTATACTATTCTGCTGCAGGATATAGTTTTATTTTTGTAATTTTAGTCTTTTCTTAGCTCTGTTGTTTTTAACAGATTTATATCTGTCATTTTGTAATCACCATTTTGGAATACAATTGGGCTTCGGCCCTCAAATTTTTTCCAAAAAAAAATAAAATAAAATCAATTATAATGACTTCTAAATAAGTGAACTAAGAAATTTTAACATATTTTTAATATGAAACAGTAAAATTATTGGGCTTTTTGTCCGCTTTAACGGGGAGATATTGCTTTCACTGCGCTTATATCTAATTTTATAGCATTTAATATAAGTGCTTCTGATTTCGTTGTCCTCTTTCAGACTATCTCAACGTCAAATTCTATTAATTTCTCTCCAACTGATTGGAAAGGGACAATTGTTATAATTTTTTTTCTACAGTCAATTAAGTTTGCATCTGACACTGAACAAATGCATGATTTCTCCATTCTCAGATTTCAAATTTTCTATCTAAAATGTTCATATCTAGCCGTTATCTATAACTTTTATTTTATATTCTGCGCTCTCACATTAACAAAATTTATGCATCTCTTGTAAAATGCAGTGGCCATGTTTTACATGCATGGATTGATACAAGAACTTAGAGGTCGTTTGAGATATTTTATCAAAAAATCATAAAGCAAAGTCTATATTCTGTAAAACTTATATATTACTATAATTATTTGAATTTTAAGAGAGTGATGAAAATTAGAGGTCGGTTGAGATATTCTTTTTCTTTATTATTTGAAATAAAATATATTTGTTATTTTTTAAAATATATTATTATTTTAAAACAGATGTATTTTAAAAGATAAAATAAATATATAAAATAAAATTAACCTCAAACAAATCCTTTGTAATTTTCTTACCAACAAATCATGCATGCTAGACAAAAGTAATTGGACGGTAAGATTAAATAATGGCCGGCGGCCTTACTCGAAGAAAAAATTTTCTCGGTTGACCTCTGCTTGAGTGAAAACTTCTTTTCTTTCTTGAAAGATTTGTTGGGAGAGGTTGGCCGACTAGTTTGTACAATTTCAAATTTAAATGAATACAATTAAGAAGATAAGGTGTATCAATGCAGTTATAGCCTTTTTTTTTTCTTTTTCTCCTCACGTGACTATTCTCTATTTTGTTGGGATGAAATTAAAACACAAAGTAGGCATAGAAAATCAATTCTAGTATTTCAAAGCATACACTGAACAAATAAAAATTAAAATAAAAGAGATCATACGGAAGATACCAAATTTAACATGAAAAATCCCGAGAACGAAAAAAAATCACGGAGCCATGCCACCAAGAAATACACTGTGAAATAAAAAATCTAGAGAATAGTACATATTACACTTATCTAGAGCCTCTCTATACTTCAGTCACTCTAGAGCACATACTTTACTCTTACACACATAGGAAAAGTGACATTAAAATACAACACTGCAGAAAAATTTGCCTAAATACGAAGTCTTTTGACTTATAGCACCGTGGTGCCGTGACCTTGGCATTGGCACCGCTGTCCTCTAAGGTTTTCTACACGGGTTTGAGTGTCATGGCGCTTTTGGTGCCCTAATCCTAGCATTGTAGACCAGCCTTGAAGCATCGAGACACGGTAATCCAATATTGTGGTGCTGTCCTTTTAGCGCCAAGATGATGCTTCTTTTGATCCTAAAGCCAAAGTCCCCTGTTTCAACGTCGAGGCACTACTTTTTCGACGCCGAGACGTTTCCTCCCAGAGACAAAATCAGGCTCCACCATATTACAATCTCTCACTTGTAGACTGATTGCAATCAATTTTTCTCCTCTATATTTACATCACCATCATAATTCAAGTTATAGTGTGACTCACCCCCTACCTTAGTCTTCTTGAACTTCAATTGAAGCCAAGCAAAGCTTTAGTTTCTCCTGAGTTATAACTTTGGTCAACTTGTCTGTGGGGTTTCTAGAAGTGTGTATCTTCTCCGAAGATATATGCTTGCCTTCTAGAAGTGTGTATAAAATGATACATCAGGTGGATGTGCTTTGTCCTAGCATGAAACATGATAATCCTAGCTAGATGAATGACACTCATACTACCTATATGAAGTCTGTCATTTCTTTGGCTCTTGCCTAACTTAGCTAAAACAATTAACAACCAAATCATTTTCTTATTTGCCTTAATCATTCTTATGTCACATGTCGAGAGTACAACTATCTTATACAATTTGAAAACCCAACTCACTGTTGTGCTTTCCAACATGAAGATATAACCTATTGTACTCTTTCTGCAATCCAGAACTCCTGCTAAATCTTAATTTACAAAACCATTTAGTTCAGTTCCAGCACCTCCAAAGCATAATGCCTTATTGGCCGTTCCCTTTAGGTATTTGAGAATTTGCTTTACTGTCTCCTAATGATATTTGCCAAGATTACTCATGTACCTATTGACTACTCCTACTACATGTGCAATATCCAGTCTAGTACATATCATGCCATACATTAGGCTCTCAACTACTAAAGCATATGTAGTTCTCCTCATGTGTCCTTGCTCTGCTTTAGTCTTAGACAATTGATCCTTGATAGTCTGAAGTGACTAGCCAAAGCGGTGCTCACTAGCTTGGCCTCGTTCATGTTGAATCTCTGTAGTATCTTTTCAACATACTCCACTTTAGATAAGTTTAACTTGCCTACACTTATATCCCTGTTGATTATCATACCTAAAATCTTCTTCATCGGACTCAAATCCTTCATCTCAAATTCTTCTAAGAGCTACTCCTTTAAGTCCTTAATCTTCTCCATGTATGATTCTACAATCAATATATCATCTTTATATAGAAGAAGGATAATATAATGGTCTTTATACCTATTAACGTAGTAGTAGTGATCAGTTTGGCACTTTATATACCCACTATCTGACATGAACCTGCCAAATCTCTTGTACCACTATCTCAATGCCTACTTTAAGCTATATAATTCTTCTTGAGTATACACACCATCACTTCTTTTCTTGTAACCACATATCCCTGTGGTTGCTCCATGTATAGTTCTTCTTCCAAATCCTCATGCAAGAAGGCTGTCTTCACCTCCATCTACTCTTGATGTAGATTTTCCACTACTACTATGTTCACTACTACCATGATGGTTATCATTTTGAATATGAGAGAAAAGATCTATATGTACTTAATTCTTTCCTTCTATTTGAACCCCTTCACAACTAGTCTAGCCTTGTAGCTTATTACCATGGAGTTATTCCTTTAGCTTGTAAACCCACTTGCTGTGTAGTGCTTTCATGCCATCCAGTAGCCTTGCCAAATCTCATATTTGATTTAATTTGAGTGATTAAATCTCATCATCTATGGCACTCTCCTACTCCTTTGAGTCTTCTACTTGAATGACTTTTTCATAACACTTTAGTTCACCACCATCAATAATAAAAAAAAGTACAAGAAAGGGGAGTACCTCTGTGCGGTCAACAGATTCTACTAGATCTCTTGAATTCATCGATAGGTGTTTGAGGTACATCCTATGTTTCTTTAACCTAAGCACAACCTCTAGTATCCTCTTGTACATCTTCACCTTTTATCTCAAAGTATTTGTATGATTTTTTTGGAGTGATTGAAGAATCATCCTAAGTCCTATTTTTATGATTGTGCATTTCACTCTCATTGAATGTGATGTCCTTACTCTTGATAAACTTCTAATTCTGATAATCCCATAATTTGTACTCAAATTTATCAGATTTGTTCCCAATGAATATACACTTAAAGGACTTTGGATTTAGTTTGCTCCTTAATCGTACGATAAAAACAAAATATTGTTAAATAAGATAGAAATACCATTTCGCAACTCCATGCTTCTTTTGGTGGGCCTTTATTTGATGGTATTGAAGGGCATCTATCAATCAGGTATACAACAATATTAACTAATTTTCTTAGATCTGCTTGGCCAACCCTGTGTGCAGCCTCAAACTCCTTGCACCCTCTTTGATGATGCAATTCATGCGTTCAGCTACACCATTTTGCTACAGTGTTCTAGGTATTGTGAACTCCCATCGGATGTCATTTAACGTACAATAATCTCTGAACCATTTATCAAGGTACTTGCCACCATTATCTAATCTTAGACATTTCACCTTCAGTAATGTCTCATTCTCTCCCTGAACATTGCACTTCTTTAACACTTCAAACACCTCTGACTTCTGTTTCAAAAAGTATACCCATACCTTTCTGGTATGAACATCAACGAAAGTAATAAATTATGATGATTTGTCAATTAATTAAATTGAAGTGGGACCTCATACATCTGTCTGTACTAAATCTAATTTTTTTGGCTTTAATCTTACAGTACTTTTAGGAAAGCTCACTCTTTTTTTCTTTTCATACACTCAATCTTTATAGTAATCCAAATCTATAATTTTAAATCAGGAAGTTTGTTCTTTAAAACTAAATGATTTTATATCTTTCTCGCTCATATGGCCAAGCCTCCTATGCCATAAGCCTACATCTGATCCTTTTCCAGCAACTCCTTTGAACTCTAATACTTAATTGATCAGATAAAGCATTCCTTTAATGTTTCCTCAAGCCATCACCAGAGCACCCATAATTACCTTCCACAAACTCTTCCATTAAAGGTAGTCATGTACCCTGACTATGCTAATTGGCTCACTGAGATCAAATCTCTCTTCAAGCATAAAACATGTATGTCATCCTTCAACTTTCAAATTGAACTATTTGGTAATTTGATGTCCACATCATCTTTTCCTATGATGCTGCAGGTCTTATTGTCCCCTATGTATACCTTCCCTAAATCACTTAAGGTGTAGTTTTTGAACACCATTTATTAGGACTTGCATGAAAAGAGGAACCTGAGTTGACTATCTCGACACGGTCTATCAGGATAAGATTAGAGAATCATCTTGAGCTTCTTCTATGGAGACATTCCTATTTGTCCTTCACCACTTGATTTCTTAGGAGCCTTACATTCTTTCTTAAAGTATAATCTCTTCTTATAGTTCCAACACTTCACCTTGTCCTTTTCTTTTCCAATCTTAGATTTTTTTTCTCTTCGACTTGGAACTGCTCCTGCTTGAGTTCTTATCTGAACTCCTTCCTTTTTCCTTCAACATTCATGGTGGAATTTGAAGTCTCCTCGCTCTCCTTCTTCTGGACCTCCTAATTCAACACCAATCCAATAATATCATTAAAGGCTAACTTCATGTTGCTCGAAGAGTTGCACACCATTGTAACTTGGCATCCCAACTGTCAGTTAAAAATGATAAGAGTAAAAGTACTCAACCTTCATCATCTAACATGATCCTAACCAAGCATAGGTGATTTATCTTAGTAAATTGTTCAAATGCTCTGCTACTAGACCTCTATCAACCATCTTCATACTGAACAATCTTTTCTTTAAGAATACTTTGTTTGAAGTGGATGGCATCTCATACATCATTATTAGTTTGGCCATAAATTCCATAGTAGTCTTTTAATTCATTATATTGAAAGAAATAGATGAGGATAGTGAGAGTTGAATCAAATATACTGTCATTTGATCGAGGACTTCCCATTCTTTCATAGACATTGACTTCGATTTCTTGGCAATCCCATCTAGTGGCAAATATAGTTTTTTTGGTACAATAAATCCTTCACTTGCATCTTCCAGAAAGTGAAGTTCATCCTATTAAACTTCTCAATCTTAAACTTTAAATCATCAGACATTGCCCCCACTCAAACTAAACATTCAGAACTTAAGCTCTAATACCAAATATTGGATGAAATTAAATAACAAAATATGCACAAAAAAATAGTTTGAGTGTTTCAAAGCATGCATGAAATAAATAAAATTCAAAGTAAAAGGGATCACACAAAAGACACCTAATTTAACATGAAAAAACTCAAGAACAGAAAAAAAAAACCATAAATCCCACACCACCTAGAAATCCACCATGAAAGAAAAAATCAGGAGAACAGTATAGATTGTATTTATCTGGAGTCTCCCTACACTTCAATCACTCTAAGGTAGGCAATTCACTCTCACACACATGAGAAAAGTGACATTAGAACACAAAACTGTAGAAGAAATTCACTAAATATGAAGTCTCCTAACTCATAGCATTGCGTTTCCACGACCATGGTGCCTAGCCAATGGTGCCATTGTCCTCTAGGCTTTTCTACACAAGTTTGAGCATGGTGGTTCTGCTTTGCAGCATCGAGGCATTAACCTTTCTATCATTTTTGCCTTTGGTGCCTTGATCCTATCACCACAGCACTGCCCTAAAGTGCCAAAGCATTATAATCTAGTGTCATGGCCCTGTCCTTCTAGCGCCAAGGCACTACCTCCTCTAATCTTGAAGCTAAAGGCTCCTATTCTAATGTCGAGGTGCTTCCTCCTAAAGTAAAATCAGGCTCCACCATATAATATGTTTATCGCCACCAAATGCACAATGAAGCCCATAGTGAATTAATTTAAGATTAGAGGTAAGAAATTTAGCCTCAAAGGATATGCAGGTAAAAGCTTTCTCTCAACAAAAAATATCATGTAAGAGCAGTAAAAGAAGAGTAAGAGTAGTAAAATAAGAGTGAAACCAAGCTAAAAGATATATATATATATATATATATATATATAGAAGAGAGAGAGAGAGAGAGAGAGAGAGAAGTACACTGAAAAATCTTGAGAGAGTTTAGAGGAGCATATCCCCAAAGGATTACAACTTTATATTATATCATAATAGCTCATCTTAAATTACTCTTGCAAACAAAGGATCACTGATCTCCTATTTATGAATGGATAAAACCTAGTGGCACATAATGGAATTAATACATGAAATAATTATAGAAAATATTTATTATATGACTTTGTGTAGCTAGTTATGTAGTTGAAATTATGTCTAGCTAATTACATTGCCTTTGCTAGATCCCAAGTCCCATATGAGAAAATTTGAGGGTTGCGTTATGTAGTTGACAGTCAACGTAGAAGGTTGTCAAAAAATCATGATATGAATCCTTTAATACATTGTGTTAATGTTAGGACATTCCATGGAATCGATGCACTGTATTACTTGAATATAACAAAAAGAGTGCAAGGGCTACTGCATTGATACCCATATGTAGTATTAAATAATCAAGGGTTCCCACATTATGGATAGATGCGGGCAAAGAAGTTAGAACATGAAACTAAAAAATTAGAAAATGAGCTTTCAATATAGGTACTCTTATCAGTAAATTAATGGAGTTAATATATATTATGGTTCATAGGGAGATAAATATCTTGTCTTCAAGAAACTAAATGGGTTGGGGAGAAGGCCAATGAGATTGATAATTTAGATTTTAAACTTTAGTATTATGGCATGAGTCATAATAAAAATGGTGTAAGTATGATTACAGATAAGACTTTAAAGGATAAGATTATGAAAATTAATATGATTAGAGATAAAATAATAGCTTTAAAGCTTGTTGTTGATCTAAGATTATTAATGTTATAAGTATTTATGCTCTTCAAATAGGTTTAGATGTATGCTCAAAAGAAAATTTTTGGATATTGCTTCAAAAAAGAATATTTATTAGAGGAGATTTAAATAGACATATTGGTAAAATATTAAAAAATTTTAAAAGCATTTATGGTGGCTATGGATTTATAGCGGCTAATAAAGACTGTGGGACTATATTAGATTTTACTTTAGCTTATGATTTTGTAATTTATAATGCTTTATTTATGAAAAGAGATGAGCATATTATCACTTATAAGTTAGACCTAGTAAAATACATATTGATTATTTTCAAATAAGAAAAATAAATTATTTAAATTATAAAGACTATAAGGTTATTTTGAGTGAATTTTTAAGTATTAAACATCAACCACTAGTTTTAGATTTTAAGATGAAGGATTAGAAGATAAAAAATAAATTAAAATATTATCTTAAAAGTAGATGGGGTACTTAAAATAATAATAATAATATATTTAAGAGTAAGATACAAAATCATAAAATTGAGATGTTCATGAGAAAGCTAATATTATATGGAAAATATAGCAATTGAGATTAAAGAGTTACAAAAAATGTGAAGAATTAAAAGAAAATCACCTTTTAATAAACAAATAGTTGGTGGTTGATCAAAGTGTGCAAGAAAAGATAAAAAAAAATAAGAAGCTTTATTATAAAAATTAGTTTTGATGTAAAAGTTCAGTGAATTGGGAAAGATATAAAGTGGCCCATAAGAATTCTAAGAAATTAATATGTGAAGCAAAGAATTTAGCTTTTAATGATTTATATAATAGACTAGATACTTAACAGGGTGAAAGATGTATGTATAAATTAGTCAAACAAAGAGATAGAAGTAAAGATTTATTTCAAACAGAGTGCATGAAGGATAAAAATCATAAAGTACTTTACTTAGAACAAGATATTAAATATAGGTGGATAAAATATTTTGGTAAACTTTTCAATGAAGGTTGTGAAAGTACTTTGACTTTAGTGACCATAGTACCCTAAATGAAAATAAAAATTTTATTTTTATCATCATATTAGAAAAATTAAATTTGAAGAGGCTTTAAAGAAAATAAAGTGTGAAAAAGCAATAGAACTTGATGATATTTTAATAGAAGTATAGAATGCTTAGGAGATCAAGAAATTATTTGGCTCATTTTTGAATATTATTTTCAAGACTAAAAAGATGCCTGTTGAGTAGAGAAATAATATTTTGATTCCTATTTTAAAGAATAAAGGTTATGCACAAGAGTGTGCAAATTATAAAGAAATTAAGTTAATGTGACATACATTAAAATTATGGGAGAGAGTAATTAAACACATGTTATAATGTGATATAGAAGTTTATCAAAATTAGTTTGATTTCATGCACGGTAGGTCTACTATGGATGTTATACATTTGTTAAGAGGTTTGATGGAGTATTGAGAGAGGAAGAATGATCTACAAATGATTTTTGTTGATTTAGAGATAGCATATGATAAAGTTCTAAGAGAAATACTTTGGAGAATTCTAAAAAAAAGAAGTTTGTATTGCTTATGTTCAAGTCATTAAGGATATGTATAATGGAGCTGTTACTTATGTTCAAATGCAAGGAGGCTTGACCAATTATTTTCTTATTTTGAATTAGATTACATCAAGGTTCAACTTTAAGCCCATATCTTTTTTCTTTAGTTTTGAATTTTCTTACTAGACATGTACATAAGGATGAACCTTAGTGTATGCTTTTTGCTAATGATATTCTTCTTGTTGATAAGATTAAAGAAAGAGTTCAAAAGAAACTTGAATTATGTAGGTCAACCTTAGAATTTAAATGCTTTCATTTAAGTAGTTCTAAAATTGAATAGATGGAGTGTAATTTTAGTTGTAAAAATCTAGTGGTGGGATTGTGGCATTAAGTGAGCAAGTGATTAAGAAGAGTGAATGTTTTAGATATCTCAAGTCGACTGTTTAAAATGTTGGTGAAATAAATGGGGCTATTATTAGTAGAATTTAAGTTGGATGGTTGAAGTGGAGGAATGCATATGGCTTGTAGTGTGAAAAAAAAGTACCACTTAACCTTAAGGGAAAATTGTACAAGATGGTGGTAAGAGCTGTAATGATTTATGGAGTAAAATATTGGCCAATAAAAGAGAAGCATAAAATTAAGTTACGTGTTGCAAAGATGAGGATACTCCGATGGATGAGTGGCTTTACACTTAGAGACAAAATGTGAAATGCATAAATTTGTGAAAGGTTGGAGTAGCTTCAATGACAAATAAGATTTAATAGAGTTGATATATTAGATTTGACTTATGTTAAGAAAGATAGAGATAGATCTTAGAAGACTTAGTTAGGTCGTATAAAAATGATCTTATTTTAATAGAATCAAATGAAAATTTTATACTTAATAGAGCACAATGGAGAAGAAGGATTCATGTAGCAAACCCCATGTAGTGGGATAAAGGCTTGTTGTTGTTGTTGTTGTTATTGTATTAACTATTTAGAGAGTGAGAAATTAAAAAAAAATTGTAAGAGAGATTAAATTTTTTTCTTAGATACCCTTGATAGCTCTTTTAATGGATCCTCCTAGTCATTGTTTGAGTTCTTTAAACAAATAGCCTTGAAAAATAACTGACTTTAAATTTTCTCAGAAAAATACAATTAGGGGTGGAAAGAATGCAACCTAGACTAATTTGATGAGACATTACTCGTGGATGACCTATGGATTAGGCTAACATTCACCTTTGTGAGTACCAATTTGCTTCAAGACCATAAACTTCTTGATATAGGCCCAATCTTTTTTGGCAGCTTGATCAACTTGACCTAGAATAATATTATGGGCGTACATAAATCACCTATAGAAGGCCAAGCTAAAATCTTTTTCAGGTTTAAACTTGAATATATCTTCTTGCATTGGAAATGGCTTCCTAATCAACTTTGTTGTAGTTAAGCTTTTAGAGATTAATAAAATATATTTCTTCTTAACAAATAATTGCAAGATAGATAGGATAATCTTGTTAGTGAAAGAAGGTTCTAAGAAAATTTTTTCTTGTGGTTAATTAAAAATCACTATAAAATTAACATATTTATAACAATTTTAATTGTTATAAGTCAACTCATTTATTATATTATAATATTTTAATAGTTATAGTCATAGACATAAATTTAAAGTGCAATAACCCACTTCAAATTTTGTAGCAATTATAGCCTTTTCATATGTGTTGATTGTAATTAATGGTGATATTGTTTAATTTTATTTTGTAATAGCTTTACCACAAATAAATTGGTCACGCTTTATTAATTTTAATAGCTATTAAACTTGTTGCAAGACCTAGCATAGCAATACCATGTGACTCATGTAATTTAATAATGACTAGATGATAATAATTTTTTTAGTTATGCCATTAATAATTTATTATATACTTCTATAGGTTAAATAAAACCTAACTAAATTATCGAGACCTAATCCACCAGACACTTTGAGCCTCAAAAGTTTGAAAGGTATAATAAATGATAAATAAAAATAATTTAAAAAAATATAAAGTTAATTTCAAGGAGATTACTTCATATGTATTAATATTTTATTATATGATTGAGATTTTTGTTTTTATTAGAACTATTTCAAAGATATTTGACACAAGTGTTAAATTAGATAGATAAAATAAAAACATATTTAAAGCATAAAAAATATTATATATATATATATATATATTAAATTTATTTAAATTTTTATTATTTTATTAAAATCTATATTTAATCAAATTAATTTTTATTATTAAATAAGTTTAAATTTATTTATTTCATGACCATCCATTTACAATTTTCAATCATGATTTAAATACAAATTTTTTCTGGCAAATTTGACCAAACAAAATTTTTAAAAAGTCTCAATTTAATTTACCTGATTTGATCTATATGGTAAATATATTTAAAATCTACCTAAATATATAATAACTAATGTTGATAAAGTTAGGTTGTGTTTTAGATATTATTAAATTTATCTCATTCCATAGATATAAATTCATATATAACACATATTATATTTAAATTTGATTAAATTAAAAAATGTTTAAGAAAGTTCTTATAAAGCAATAACTCCTCCATCTTTCTTTAGAGCAAAAAGGGTTTTCCTTTAATTACAATGAAAATCACAAAATATTAAACTTCTGAACTACAAAAGAGAAGTTGCCTACATACTTTCTAAAGATGGTTCAAACAGAGAACAATTTAGCATAAAAGGTGGAAACATAGCCCCAAAGAAAAGTATGAAAGGACATAATGAAAAGAGACAAATAAGATTCACAAAGAAGAAAATTCGCCCAAATTGAGAAGCTAATCATAGTTAGTTTCACATTCAAATGGACTACTAACCTATTAGGATCTTATTGAAGCTTTATGTAGTGAGGGAACTTGTTTGTTCATCTTGCTTCTTTCTTATTGAATTGATAATGAATTCTTGAAATAATCTAAGAAATTCATAGAAGATTCTTTTTTTAATTTAATATTATTTGATATAAAATTAAGAATAAGTTGTGCATATGAGGTTACAAACATAATACATTATAAATAACTCACTAGCTATGGTTAAGAAAGAAGAAGGACCTTTAATTCACAATTACTCTCATGAGTTAGAGCACTTGCTAACACGACTTTAACAAAAATTGATTTCGAAGGAGTTAGGAAAATAAAGCCTTCATTAAAAATCACTCGATAAGTAAAGAAGACAAAGACTTCATTAGATTGAGATATGAATTCCTTTATTGATCAAGTGACTTATAAATTAAATAAAGGTATTCATATCAACTCAAGTTAATGAAGACTTTGTCCGTTTTACTTATGATATAGTAAGATTTTTTATTTAGCTGATGGAAAATAGATAAGAGGAGTTGCTAGGTGATAGTGATGATTAGTGAATTGAAGCCACAATAATTATTGAAATTACTTGAATTAGTAAAGCATAAATTATTGGGGATGGACTACAACAATATTGGAGATGCCATCATTTTTAGCTTCTTTGCAAATATGTAAATCATTCTTTAAAAGTTGGTAATGAGAAAAAAATTTTGGAGCCCTTTTCATCACTAGTATTTGCTTGTATGCACTTAAATATGAACTAGTACATATAAAATTAAAAAAAATAATAGTAAAGTCAACTTTAATTAATACCCTAATAATAGATGCCCTAGTAACTGTTATAATCAAAGCATCAATATGAAAGAGTTTGCCAAATATAAGGGCATAATAAAGAAACCCATCAAATCAAAGAGATGGATCATGAGATTAGATGATGGAATCTAAATAGAAATCATATGACAATTATAAACTAGATCAAATTTTGGAGTGCACTTGTTTATTTTGAGAAAAACAAATTATCTATTTTTAAGATATGAAAAGATAATATAATTGTGTGGCCTTCAACACAATCATACTTTGGTATCACATTTTTAACACTCAGTAATGACAGCAATATTACCACTAGAACAAGAAGCCATCATAAATTTTATAATAGAAAGCAATGATAGCCTTGCCCTAAAAAATTTTCTAGCTACAGAAAGATTGAATAACATTATTTGATTTGTAAACTTACCATCATACAGGAATGGAGGAAAACTTTCATGTATAGCTAATATCAATGATGAATAATGGTCTCGGGAAAAAGGCTGAGAGATGGGGTCTTTGACCAAGAAGGGGTGACAAATGACTATATTTACCTAAAAAGTAATGTACGATACAATCATAAGAAGAGGAGCAGGAAGTACATGTTATAAATGATGTCAAGGTTACATTACAAAGTTAGTTAGGTGATCAATAATTGATAGTTTAAAATAGACAATTAATGGGAGAGAAAGTAATTTATAATTCAAAATAATTTGAGATGACATAATAAATGGCATAGGAGGAGATCTCTGATGAACCACAAGAAATAATTGGTCAAAATAATTCCAGTAGTAGGTGTAAGTGTCCAATGAGAGTTACCAAGTGGAGGATCGATGTTGCTAAAGCAAGAGTTGGGTAAAGGTTTAGAAAAGGACTTCATGATTGAAGATTAGAATGACAGTTAATGGAAAAGCAACCTCAATGAGGGTTGGGGGCAAAGGCTATGAGAAAGGGTAACAAGAAAATTTATACCATAAAAATTTATTGAGTAGGAAAGGCAGGGGGGAATGCACCTACATTGGTGGATGATGGTGATGATAATAAATATAATTGAGATCTTAGGTAGTGATGAAATTGTGCAATTGATGATTGTATTGTCAAGACCAATTTAACACTTGATGGAGAAAGGTGCAATGATTTTTGTTAGGACATAGAAGGCTGACGAATAGGGGATCCCGAATAGGGTTAGAGCAAGCATGTCTCTTATTTTGATGTGAGAAAATCGAATGAGTTTTGAAGAAAAATCTTAGTGTTAAAAAATAAAGAAAGCTAGAAAAAACATATCTTCATATGAAGTGTCACATGAGCTTAATTCATAATGAATAAAAGTGATATTAATTATTCAAAAATATTTCATATTTATAAACAAATATTTATTATTATTATTATTATTAATCTTTATTTAGTTTGATTAGTCTATCATGAATTACTATAATTATGAAAGATTTATATAATACATATATATATATAAGAATTACTCATAATTATTTAAACTTGCAAGAGGAAGATGCTATCCTAATTTATCTATATTTATTAGCAAAATATTTACTTTATTTTGACTTAACACATTTTTCTTTTACTTTTAAGTTTGTGCATGTGAAGTTGCTCGCTGAGGAAGGCATGGCATCAGAATAGACGAATTTATAGGTGAATAGATCTTGAACACGCAAATTGAGTGTGATGTAAAGGGTTTAATAGTATCCTTAGTGTAGGTAGCAGAAAAGCAATGGTGGCATTGCTCGAGCTGTAAGATTCAAGTAGCTGATGCCAACATAACAAGCTCACATCTATAATTTGCTAGAATTCATTAAATATATATTTGGGTTAACCAATAGGGAACTAACATTTGGTAGAATCTTCGTTCTTGAGTTATTAGCCAAAACAGTATATTATATTTTAATAACATATTGCTGATGTTTTTTTATTCTTTTTTGCCTCATAAATAACGTATATTTATAGCTCAAGCTGCCTTAGGTGAAATCTTGGTAGTTGTCACTTTGATTTGTTATGCGCCACGTAATGAAATCCTTAAGTAAAGCGTACCTCGTTGTCGTTACCACAACCCTTTTGTTTTTTTTATTTTTTAGGGAACCCCATATAGGAGAATTTTATTGCTCAAATAAAAAAGGTTACAAGATCTTTAAAGGGGTTAAACTCAGAGACTACCACTCAAAGAGCTACAATGAACCTAAAGAGTAAAACTCCTATCTAAGTACAAAACTCACACAACAAAAGCAAATACAAACCCCAATAAACAAAGAAGCAAACCTTTGCATGCAACCATATCTGCTACCATCCTCTTGCGGGGAGTAAAGGAGCTTTGATCCAATGAAAAATTAGCAAGAAGCTGCAATAAAAGAAGACACCTGCAAATATCTTGAATGCCATAGTACCAGACAGTCCATTGAAGAAAATTATAATGCTCACCACCATGATATAATCATAGAAAGTAGTTGCTATCCGGATGAAATCAAATCACCTTACAACTCGAGCCATCAACTTATGTTTATAGATCATAGCATAACCAACATGAGAGAAAGCAAGGAGGTAATAATCGACAATCGACAACCGCCATGAAATAAACCCAAGATAGGCATAAGAAATCTTCGATGAATATATAGTTAGACATTTTACTATCAGCCCTCTATTCCGAAATTGCAACATGTAGCCAACAACTTGTAGCTCCCAATCCCAAGGGAGACAAATATAATACCAAAATTCCATGAAAGTCCTACCTCTCTCAATAATCAAACCCACCCAATCACCCATAATCCGCATGAATAAAATTGAAAAGCCAAATACTTTTACCTGGACATGCATTCTTATAACCGAAATACATCCTTTCAGGCACAATCCCTATCCAAAGGGAGACATATCCAACACCAAAGAAACAAACATTTCCCTCTTTTATCAATAATAAAACGTACCCACCAATCCAGGAAATATATGCTAAGAGCAGGCACCAACTAGCCAAAAGGAAACATAAGCAAAAACAGAAAAGAAACATAAAGACAAATGTCAAAAGGCAATCAACAGTACTTCCTGGACCAAGGCAAAAATTCCTACCCGATGGAATCAAACACCACCTCTTCACCAAGTAACCAATGATATCCATATTCCAGTTAATAACGAAAAGGACATACAAACTTTTTCCCTCACCCTGCAGAAAATGATTCTATACTTGGCTGTAGCAATTTCTTATGTCGCCAAAGGAGTCTTAGGTAGCACTCTAATCAGCAGCAAAGGATGATAAACAACCAGCCACAGTCCACCCAACATGAAGTAAATTTCCTCTCCAACCATCAAAACCATCTTTTTAAAACATGAAGGAAGAAGTTCCTCAGAAAATCGAGTAAAAACAAAAAACAGAGTGAATCCAAAGACCATAAAATTGCAAAAGAGATGGGAAAAGATGGATAATCTCCACTAATCACAATATCCAAGTTCCAAACATAGAAGCTTACATTTTCCTAACATAGGGGAGACCATATCTATCTGTTCACAAAACCCCTTAATGGGGGGGATATTATCATTGAAAAATATTTAACCATAGAGGACTTTGCACACGATTAGCCGAAAATCGCACAAGAATTCCCTTCGATGAATATGAGAGATGTGATAGGAAGTAAGCAAGAAGCCTTCTTGTATGATTGAGAGTATAATAAACTTCAGCATTACCATGAGCTCCAAATTTTAATTAATTCAAGAGCAGTAAAGCATCAGTTTCAAGCCATATTTTTTTAAAACCTTTCTGAATGCATAATAATATCCCATAGTGAAGGCCATAGAGTTCAACAAAAAGGACAAAACAAGGTCTTAAAGGAATAGCAAAAACGACAATCATCTTACCTTTAAAATTTCTTAAGATACCCCCACATCCATAGAAACCATTAGCAACCGAACCATCTATGTTCACCTTAATAGTATGGTTTAGAGGTTTAGTCCAATAAATAGTTTTACAAATATAATCAAATTTAGTTGATGGAAGAAAAATCCCAAGAATATGAGCCAAGCGTTTAACATCTTTGAAACTTGACGGCTGGAGAAGTTTAGCTTTATAAAGGGAGGAAATTTTTTCTTTAGCTTTAGCAATGATGCATTGAAAATTCATGGGAATGTCATTATGTTTAGCTTCATTTCTTTCCATCCGTGATATATACCACAATAGGTAATAGTAAGCACACATTTGACATGACCTTTTAGGGCATAGAATAGGAAGTTATTTAATAGATGTGTGATAGAAAGGGATACATCAAATAGTAGAGTGTTCAATAAGCTATCATACTAGTGCCAAACTTTAGCAACGATGGGGCCATTAACAAAAACATGATCCAAAGTTTCTATGTGGAAACAACATTGACATTTAGAAGGGAGGTGGAAACCTTTTTTCTGTAGAATGGCATCCACAGGAATATATTGTTTAAGAATACGCCAAGTGAGAACCGAAAAGGAGGTTGGAATAGCATTACACCATATTTTAGAAAATATTGGAGATTCTTGATTGTTAGATCTAATAGTCCGCCATACATCCTTAAAAATAAAGTCTCTAGTAGCCGATTTGTTAAATAGAATTTGATCCATGTCATTAGTTGTAGAGATGATATTCAGAACTTTTTTGATGATAGTATTAGGGACATAGGCTCCTAGTTGAGCAATATTCCAAGAATTTTGATTAATGAAGTAACTGACTTTGATCCTTTCGATTGAATGGGTGTTAAGAAGTGCATCTATAGAACCCTCACCCAGCCAATTATCTTGCCAAAAAAAGGATGAACCAGAATTAACACCCCAGGATATAAGCTCTTCAGCCTCCCACTTAATGTTACAAAGTCTTTTCCACCCAGGAGAGTCTCCCATTTTGAAGCTATAAATTAATGGATGTTTACCCTACAGTATTTAGCAAGCATAAAATTTGACCATAAGCTGTGATTACTTCTAAGGTTCCACCACATTTTATGTGAAAAAATATTTGATGGAATCTTGTAAAATTTTACAACCCGTGCCACCTTCATTCAAAGGGCCACAACACTTGTCCCAACCGAGTTTTTTTTAGATGATGGGTTTGAACCCTAGAAGAATTTATTAAAATCCAATTTATCTTATTAATAATAGTGGTAGGGAGAATAGTGGAAAGCAGATAGGGTAAGGAGCAAAGAATACTTTTAATGAGGACTAATCTAGCTAAAAAGAAAGAAGGTGAAATTCCCATGAGGAGATTTTCTTATAGATTTTTTGAATGACTTCATCAAAAAGGAAAGATCTTTTAGCACCACGATATAAAGGCGCAGGATATTTAATAGGAGAGTATATTGGGCAAAGCCCATGATATTCTTGATATTGTTAATCCCGGAATAGTGATCGAGTTACAAGAATGAAGTCACTTTTGTCGGATTAATTTTAGGCCACTCTCCTCCCAAAATGCATAAGAAATTTATACAATTTCTTAATGTAATAAATAGACCCATTGCAGAAGATAATGAAATCATTTGCAAAGCAAAGGTGAGAGATAGGAAAACCACCCCTAGTCTTGTAGCACATGTTGGGAATTCCGAAACATACATTTAAGCGAGAAAGATATTCCACGAATATTGAAAAGGGGAGAAAGGGGATCCCGCCGATACCATGCAATGATCCAAAGAAGCCATAGATCTTACCATTTATATGTAAGGAAAATCTAGAATTTTCAATATCATTCTTAATTAAATTAATGAAGGAGTCGGAGAAGCCAAATAAAGATAAAATTTTGTAGATAAATGACCAACTAATGTTATCATATGCTTTCGATATGTCTAACTTAAGGACTAGGTTCCCACATCGTACTTTAGTGTTTAAATTATGAACAATTTCTTGAGCCAATAATACATTATCGGAAATAGAACAACCTTTAACAAAACCAGTTTGATTCGAAGAAATGATTTTGAGAAGTAACATACCCAATCTTTTAGCGAGGATCTTGGATATGAGCTTATTGAAGAATGTGCAAAGACTTATGTTCCTAAATTGATTCCAATGTTCAGGGTTTTCGATTTTAGGAATTAGTACAATGGAAGTACTAGAGAAGAATTTGGGGAGGGTGGTCCCTCTAAAAAAAAATCAAAAACTGCTTTAACCACATCATCTTTGATAACATTCCAACATTTTTGAAAGAAGAGAGGAGTGAATCCATGGGTCGCCACAATCTGATATTCATATTGAATGATGTAATTTTATCTTCGAAGGTAAGGATGTAAGCATTATGTTGTCATTTTCAATTATGATTTTGGGGATAACCTCAGGACTAGCCAAATTCTCCTCACTCACCTGATTATTAAGCATGTTATTGAAATAAAAAAACCTCTGACTCAGCAAATTCATTTTCATCAGAAATCCAATTATTATCAGAGTTTTTAATTTTCTTAATGCAATTTAAGGCTTTTTTCTTATTGAATAATGCATGAAAATATTTGGTATTCCTATCGCCTTCTAATAGTTTCTTAGCAGAAGCCTTTTGTCTCCAGTAAGTTTCATCCATATCTTGATATTTGGATAATTTATCCTTGGCTTGGTTTAATAAAAGAGTCTTAGAAGGATCCAGAATAACCTCTTCCTCTAATGATATGACCTCTTGTTCTAATTCTTTTACGTTGGTGAAAATATTTTTGAAGCAATTTTTATTCCACCATTTGAGCAATTGCCTTTTAATTTCAACCAAAGTCTCTTCATCCCCAAAATAGCTGGGTAAAGAGGATCATCCCAATTAATAGCCACCACCTCTTTAAATCTGGTATCCAGCAACCACATATTCTGAAAATGAAAAGGAGTACAGAGAGGAGGAGACGCTGTATTAGCCTTAATGGAAATAAGCAAAGGAGAGTGATCTGATAGGGTTCTACTAAGATGTTCAACCGATGTATTCAGAAAAGAGTTTATCCATAAATCATTAAACATGATCCTATCAAGTCTTTGCCACATTATATGATTATTCCAAGTGAATTGGGAGCCACTGAAACCTAGATCCATCAAATGACAATCTAGAGCCATATTATTAAATTCTTCCATAGATAAAGGGTTAGGAGGGTTTCCACCCCTTCGTTCCATTGAGGAAGCAATACTATTAAAATCCCCACCTACAAACCAGGGAGCATTAATCGAGGTCGAGAAATTTATCAGATCATTCCATAGGATCCTTCTACCATACCTGTTGCAGGAAGCATAGACAAAGGATCCAAAGCAGGACCAATTGCCAAAGGTGATTTGAGTATTCACAACCTGGTGGAGGTCTTGAATAATATGTAAATCAAAAGGATTTTTCCAAAAGATCCAAATTTAATTACTTGAATTAGCAAAATAACTACTAAAGCCAATCATTCTAGCAATAGTTTGGATGTGAGAAGGAAGAATAAAAGGTTCCAAAATTGCGAAAAGAAATGTTATGATTAACTAAGTGTTAAGCTAAGTCTATTGTGAAGAGAGGGAGCCTATCCCTCTCGCATTCCAAATCAAGAAAGAGACCATTACTTAGGATGAGAAGAGCGGATCTAGTAATTGGAAAAGATGGGGATTTAGATTTATGTGATTTGTTTTTCCTTTTTGAGACAATATGAAAATCATTTTCCAAACCAGCAGCCTCGCCATCTGATAAGGAGATTCCAATTAATTGTTTATTGCATGTAGATTCCTGAATTTTAACTAGCAATTCCCCCTCTTCCAACTCATTGTTCCTCTCCTGATGCGTCTTAGTTTTAGAATTTTGGTCCACGTTAGCAGAAGAGGTGGTGGATGGGTTAGAATGGGGTAGAACACAAACCCCTAGATCCGGGGTGGAAGTTATCTCTAGATACTGCACCTCCTCCGAACCAACCTTCTCATTTAATTGATCTTTAACTACAGGAGATGACAATGCAATACAATTAGCATTATTTAGAGAATCAGAAACAAGAGGAGATCCTGAATCGGAATTTGGAACATTAATATCGCTATTTTGTATTTGGGATTTGGCTCCACCATGAGGAAATTGATCCTTCATTAGGTTTGTGCCTATGAGGGATTGATCTGCCATATTCAACTTTGGATGCTTTATGCCTAAGAATTTGGGGCTCATTTTATCGCCATTGAGGCTTTCTCCTTTGATGTTTCTTGCACATTATCCTTAGTACCAAGGGTAGATTTGGAGACCAAAGAATTCTTTTTTTAAATGTGGGTGAGCTATAAGCTAGTCAAAAGCCATGTCCATGAATTTTGCAATGTGAGCAAAATATAGGAAAATTTTCAAATTCTATTTTTTTTCAAATATCCATATTTTTTTTATCCTATCCAAATTTCCTTAGGATATTTTTTAGTAATATCCACCTCCACTAGAACACAGGCAATAGAAGGTCTAGAGCTAGAAGTAGTAGCTTGATCCAATTGGAGAGGACTAACAATAGGCCACCGATAAAGGAATTCGGGTTAAAAAAGGCACACAAAGATTGGGGATTGACAACAAAACTGGAACAATAGGGGATTCCTCTTTAATGTCAAAAAAGGGGGTCCATTTTAATAAACGCATTTGGCTTGAATACATAATAAGAACGCCTTGCAAAACACGAGTAATAATCAAATCGTAGCCAACAACAACAACAATAACAACAAGCCTTAATCCAAATCGTTAGCCAATTGAATCAAAACATGTCGAGAATAAATTAAACCCACCGAAAAAATACTTGTCAATTTCATTGAATGAAAAAAACTTCGAATATTTTCCATGGATGGGTGTTGAAGAGCAAATTTACCCACTAAAGCAAACTCATAAGGCTTAGCCAATTTTTCCACCACAACATCAGAGCACATAACAGCAGGTACACCCCGAAAAGTAGTAGAAACGAAATCTAAAGACTCGCCATCGTTATTCACTTTACCAGCAAGCACATCCCTAAATGATTTTGAAGATCGGATAGGAATATTAC
This sequence comes from Cymbidium sinense, assembly GCA_021442155.1. NCBI lineage: Eukaryota > Viridiplantae > Streptophyta > Magnoliopsida > Asparagales > Orchidaceae > Cymbidium > Cymbidium sinense. The sequence goes on from CM038215.1 coordinate 206,407,698, forward strand.
CATTTTTCGCTGTCGCATCCAAAACTGCCATAGCCGGACGAGATGCAATGGGATTCCCCATGTGGAGCAACCGATGAATCCATTTTAAATGTTTGGCATCCCAAATTGAAGCACTAGTACGCTATACTAAGTCGAAATATATAAGGGATGAAATCGATCCGAAAAGGGTCGGCGACACAATATGGTAGAATCAGAAATAGCAAGAGAGAAATGAGAAGGGAAGAATCCTTAGACTCGGGGAAAAGTAACCGGCCGATTGCCGGAAAAAAAAAGGAGGAGAAATCACCGAGGGCGGCTAGGGCACTCGAGCGGGGATTGGGACATCACGTTTCCACAACCTTTGGCTCTTCATATGATGTGATGAATGTAAGTTTGCAGCTAAAGTAATTACGATCTGACGATTAAAAAAAGGCTCATTTGTGCTACACAGTTAGTAAATAAAGATTAAGTATTTAATATATATCTTGAATAATGAGATATTCGAGAGATGACCAGTTGAAGTCATGCATCTCATAAATATATATATAGCTATAGAGAGAAGCATACGCAGCAGCTGACCCACAACTATTTATATCCAAGTGGATGATAAGAGTTCCACATCGTTTTCTAAATCTTTCTTCTTTTTTCTCTCTTCAGAATTTGTTATAAGTTGATTTTTCACTGTTTAAATAGCAAATTATAAAGTCAGGCAGTCTAATATTCTCACAATGATATTAAAAAAAAAATCATGGAAACATAGAAATAATCTTTTGATAGGAAATGATCTCTCCTCGAAAAAAAGAAAAAACTAGCATTATTTAGAAAAAAACTGATGACAAAAAGTAGCATTATTATCTTTAAATGTGTTATTGGTGTGGTCTTGTGGTCTTGTTTAATTTGAATGAATGCAAGGTTTTTATTATCCTGAAGAAAATGAAAGTATTAGAATTCTCTCTCTCTCTCTCTCTCTCTCTAGCTGTGTGCGTGAATTGATCGACTCTGGGAGAAAATTTACAGTACACAGATGACTATGAACACTTAAAGTGCACAAATAAAAGTTTGAGTTGTTTCAAGTCCGCTGTATCAAATTGAATGGGATCAGTTTGCTGGACCAGTACTCAATATCATAAACATAAATTCAGTGACAGTTTTCCAGAATAAAAGTGACAGGTGGGTCGAACTAATTTAGAGCCTGTGCAAGCAATTTTAGTATTGAGAGCTTAAGCTGTCAACAGAAAAATTTTGAATTCAAAATTTATATATATATAACCTGCTATGGCCAGCCGCTAGCTAAGACTCCACGTGGTTGATTAATTCTCTGAAAACCTATACTTCTACACAACATCATTTTAGGCATCATTTATCTCCGAAAGCTTTCGACATATGAAGACGACTTTATTGATATACAAATATTGATATATTAATAATATTTTAATGAGAACAATTTGAGAGGCAATAAAATTTCTCATAATTATTTCTGTCAAGTTATTAATATGTAGATTAAATCTATAACGTCCAATCTTGAAATGCAAGGGACAAAAATAACCTTTTCTATATCTAATTAGCTTGAAATGCAGTTCTTTTGAAGTTTTCACAAGTGGTGTAAGGGCATTAAATGTTTTCTTATTAGAAAGCAATTTAGCTACGTATATATAGTCAAAAACTTGTAGATTACTATATAGCTAATAAAGTCTTTAGAGGGAGATTGCAATTAGAGGTGAAATGTAGATGTAATTATCTTTTAAAGCACGAACCATGGATGATGGACAGTAGTTATTGGACGGCATGACTAAAATATGGACGGCAGCCTTAATCGAAGAAAAAGTTGTCATGGTTGACCATCGATTAAGCAAAAATTTCTTCTTTCCATGGTGCGTTTGGAGTGGTTTGTCAACTGCTGCGTACAATTTTTTTTTTTTTTTTTTTTTCTGATAAACCTGTTCTTTTCATCGCCACCTCTACATAGTAATAAAATTTATCATTTTTCAGGCAAGTTGAAAGCCAAACTTTTGTCGTTAGTCGATATGTCTGACTGCAAATTATTTGGTTGCTGTAGTCAAATAAATAAATTCAGAATTCTGACAAAGTTTGGGCTGAAAATTATTCTGAAACAAATCTGAGACTCATTGATATTTTCAGATTTATCTAATTTCAGTAGTTTTTTTTTTTGGCTGAATTTGATTTTCAGCAAAATTTAAGATGAAACTAGGAGTTTTGCCAAATACGCGGAGTTTGACTTGAAAATCAAATATTTTATGAAAGTTTATAAAAATCTTAAATAGTCATCAAAGTTCTACCATAATTTTATAAGTATGGACTCATAAAATTTCATATTTATTTTAAGCTGAATCTCAATTAGGTAATTCTCTTTGTTTCATACTAAAAGTAGTAATACAAATTTTAATGAGATGATATCGGATACGACGCCAAGATAAATGGCATCGTTTAAACGAAATGTTTCATCACGGGTATAATACAAATCACTTTAAGTAATAATAGTTTTAAATAATAATAGTTTTTTAAATAATAATAGTTTTAAAATATAGATATAATTATAAATATTTATAAAGTTATTGAAATAGTTAATTATTTCACTCAATTTTAATGAATTAAAAAATAATTATTTATTTTCAAATATAATAAAAATAAATCAGATTCCAGTAATAATATTTATCATATTAAAAGAAATTAAATTTATTTTTCAAAAATAATTTAAATTTAAAGCGTAGCTCAAACAAACGACTTTTAGATCTTAAATCGACAATCTACCAATGAAATTATCCTACTTTAACGAAAGAATACTTAATTATTTAAATCATTATCAGAGTCATTGCTTAATTTATAAATTTACCATTTCAACGCTGACATACCACGCCGTCAGATCCGACGTATTAAGTCGCAATAATATACTTATTCTTAAATTTTATTTTGACCGTACTTAATTACCTAATTCAGATTCTAACTTATACTTATTTTAAAAAAAATTGCCTCAATAGAGTTGGCATGTACGTACATGTGGACTCTCACTTCTCACTAGTATCAAAACATGCAGAAAAAAAAAAAAAAAAAAAGGAAAAAAATGTAAACCTCAATCGTACTATTATCATATCTCAATAGCGTATCTAAGAGAACTATATAAATATAAAAAACAATAATGCTTCGATAAAAATATTTTACAATATAGACCTCAATTATGAAAACATCTTAGTGAAACGAAATAAAGGGACCACTATTCCATGATGATAATATTAGACACGATATTATATACTTCGACATTTATTAACGATACATTACTAATGAAAGTGATACTTTTATTTTTAAAAATATGAGATACGGACACACCTTGAACATAATATTCTAATAATATATATAAATTAAATAAATAAAATATTAAGAATAACAAAAAATAAGTCATTTAATTAAAAATTTTAAATTAATTACTATATATAATATCTCAATAGCATATCTAAGAGAACTATATAAATATAAAAAAGAATAATGCTTCGATAAAATATTTTACAATATAGACCTCAATTATGAAAAATCTTAGCGAAACGAAATAAAGGACCAATTATTTCATACATGATGCATGATATTAATTATATAAATACATTTAATATTTTAATATAATAATATATTATTACCGACAAAGCGACACTTTTATTTTTAAAATATGGGATACGAACACACGTTGAACATAATATTATAATAATATATATAAATTAAATAAATAAAATATTAAAAATAACAAAAATAAGTCATTTAATTAAAAATTTTCAATGAATTACTATATATATATATATATATATATTACTTAAGTAATTTATTTTATTATACTTTAATAATCTTAATGTTTAAAATTTATTATCAATTCTAAATTTATAAATTTGATTATAAATTTTTTATAATATTAATTATTTATAATAAATATATCTTATTATTCTCTTTTATTAGCTAAAATCTCATTCTCTAAATTTTCAAAACTTTCTATAATAATTTAAAATATTAAAAATTATATTTAAAATATTATTTATATAATTTTAATTCAATTATTTAGGACATGTGTGCCCCTTTAATTTTTAAATATTATTTTAATCAGATATTTCTATTTAAATTGTCGACACGCATTACGTCCGTGATTCAACACATGTTAATATTGCACTTTATTTTTTTGGCAGTGTTGGTGCATCATAGATTCCAGGCCATCCCAAGAGCAAGCCGAAGAAGATGAAGGCGATTAAGGGGGAACGATTTCATCGGTTAAATTTATATTAGTTTTCTGACAAATTTTATGTATAAAAATTTAATTATATATTTTTTATAATATTAATTATTTATAATAAATATATTTTATTATTCTCTTTTATTAGCTCAAATCTCATTCTCTAAATTTTCAAAACTATCTACAATAATTTAAAATATTAAAAATTATATTTAAAATATTATTTATATAATTTTAATTCAATTATTTAGGACATGTTGCATTTTAATTTTAAATATTATTTTAATCGATTTCTATACCGTTTTACATCGAGCTATGTCCGTATTCAACACATGTCGAACATTGCATGCCTTATTTTTTGGCAACGCGCATATCATAGATTCCACGCCATCCCAAGAGCAAGTCAAGAATAATTAAGGGGAACAATTTCATCGGCTAAATTTATATTAGTTTTCTGACAAATTTTATGAATAAAAATTTAATTATATATTGTTTATAATATTAATTATTTATAATAAATATATCTTATTATTCTCTTTATTAGCTCAAATCTCATTCTCTAAATTTTCAAAACTTTCTATAATAATTTAAAATATTAAAATTATATTTAAAATATTGTTTATATAATTTTAATTTAATTATTTAGGATATGTGTGCTTTAATTTTTAAATATTTTTTAATCGATATTTCTATGAATGACAGGTGAAATTTATTATTCAACACATGAATATGACGCTTTTTGTGCTAGGTTGTTTAACTTGAAGTAGTAGTTATTCGAAGTAAGATGCCGTACATGTTATTATATTTCTTGTACCTTCACTAATAATAATATATTTCTCTCTATGTCGATTTTCTAAATCAAGTTACTCACCTAAGTGACATGGGTTGGATAAATCTCCAAACCCCTCCTTGCTTTGGCCGGCCATCAAGCCTCACAATTATAAAAAATTTCAGTCTATATTTTGTTTAAATAGCACTAAAACTTTACACCAATTTTCTACACACATAAAGTGAGAGAAAATAAAAGGGGTAGGCAAATGTATCTGAATATGATTAGAAATACTTGTAGCTATTATCTCTTATGGTGTGGCTAGCCAATATAAGGAACAACATATAATTTTATTTTTAGTTAAAGTAAACAGAACAATTTTCATTAAGTTTTAGTTAATTTCTACCCATATATATATATATATATATATATATATATATATATATATATATATATATATATATATATATATATATATATATATATATATATATATATATATATATATATATATAACACAATATAAAAGTCCTCATAAAATATATAAACAAATACATAAGTACATATAAAATAAATAAAATTCCAATTTTCAATTTCTTAAATGGACCTTAATGTATAGCTTTAGCTCTAATTGTTTGTGCTCTTATTGTAGGACTTTTTGTTTTCTTTTTTGCATTAGTAGTTTTGCCAAATTAATTATTATGAAACATATTTAATTTAAATAGTGTCTGTATAAATTTAGTCGATGAGTGAAATGAACATAATTTAATCTATCAAATAATGATAAAAAAATTCACAAATATATTATAAGTTGTCAATGTGAGTTATATACTCAGTATATGCCTTTCTTAAAATTATCTTTCATACCACTTAATTTATTTCGAGTGCTTACACACTTGAAATATAAGATTTGTTGATATGTTTTTGGAGTTATTGGTCGATGCCCTCCTTAAAAGAACTATATTTCCTAAGAACACATATAAAGTTAAGAAAAAATAATAAAAATTTTTGAACTTGAATAAACAAAACTAGACATATTCTTTATAATTTTGTGTTAATTAAGAGATATAGATTTGATTTGGAGATATGTAATATTTGTGGTAATCAAGATGGGCTATTAATAAAGAATAATTTTATGAAAGAAAGCTCATAAAAAGGTAGCTAAAGTGGTTCAACAATTTTTATTAATTATTAGACTTTAAAGGTCTTTCCAAAATAAAAAGATCTACCAAAATGATTACTTGTTAAACATAGAAATAATAAATGTCTTATTGAGACATCTAGTTGATGATGAACCATGAAACTTTTTCTAATCTTATTACCTTAATTTTGTTTTAGATCAATGAAATGTTTATCTTGTTTTGGATAGTGATGGGTTTAATCTATTTAAGACATTCTATGCATATAGTTTTTGGCCCATGCTTTTGATTGTTCGTAATATATCTCTTTGGATTAGAATGAAATAATTTGCTTTTTAATTTGATCTATGATTATATCATTAGAGAAAAGTTTATCAAATTACAATGATTATTATCTCTAATTAGTTATTTAAGGTAAAATATGACATGGAGTTCAATGTAATGATGTTGTAAATTGACAAAATTTTAATATGCATGCAACGCTAATGCATACTATTAATAATTTTCTTCCATATAATATATATATTTTTAGTGGAGTGTCACAAAAAAGATTTGCTTGGTTTTTTTATTTTAAAAAAATAAAATTTATGATTGTATAAGAGTAGAAAACTCACTTTTATAGGCCATCATAGTTGACTTATAATGAGTCAAATATATTATTGATAAAAAGAACAATTTGATATCACAAAAGAAGTCTGGTCTACTCCTAAGAGGATGACATAAAGTCAAATTTTATTACAAGTAGAAATTCTTCGTTTCACTCTTAATATGGTTAGAAAAGTTCATCTTCATTTCACTCTTAATATGGTTAGAAAAGCTAAGCTAAAAATTGTAAAATGGGGCATATGACATTGTTGATTGAATAACCAAATGTTTTGCTAAAATGGAAAAAAGGGACCACTGTTTTATCTATCTTATTGATGTATAATTTATTAATTTTGAATTTGGATGTCATAAATATATCAAAGAAGATGTGTGATAATTTAACAAGTACTTTATTAGATCTTGATAAGTTCAAACATAACCTTTAGGCATGATAAGAGTTGGTTGACATTAGAGTAATAAGTGAGTGCATCACCATATAGTAGAGAATGGTAGCTATGTTTGCCTATAGCTTTTTTCAGAATATTAAAATGAAAGATGTTGACGATATATTAAGTTAAAAAAAATATAAAAATACCTAAAGGCTTTGTATTAAATGTTTTTAAGGTTGTGAACATTAATAATGCAAACTTATGAGCCTGAAAATGTTATGCCACTATGTTCTTATTGAAGATATTCTACCAATTACACTTAAGCCTTGTGCTCCATTATAAGAAATAATGAGTATTATTATTATGGTATAATGATTTTTTACATAAATTTGTGTTATGGTTATCATTCAAGTGAGTTAGAGAAGTAATAGAAAAATATTGTAGTGACTTCCATTATTTTATATGATCTTACTTCAATTATTCATGTGCAGAGGAAGTCAAATTTGGTGTTCTTATGCATTATATATGAATGTAACTTTTTGAGAGATAACATATGATTATGTAACACTATTCATTATTATTATATGTTTAAAATTTTATTTGATTTTTTTATATTATACATAATTTTCTTAGTATTAAAATATTATGATGATAATAAGGTGCAACCTGAGGGGTCAATTTTAGAGAAATATATTGTTGATGAAGGATTATCTTTCTATTCCAAATAGTTTTAGGGATTTGAGTTGCTGCATAAGTCTAAAGCATGAAATATTTATAAAATGAGAAGAATCTGCATTATACCTTTCTCAAATGTTTGAATTCCTTCTAGGAAGATGACATCATCTTCATTAGATGATAAATCTTTTATTGATGATCATAGATATGTGCATCACTAGTGTGATAATATGATGTCATATGAGAGTTTTATAAAGACAACAAGAAAAAAATGTTAATACATACATCATATGCCTTCAAATGTTGAAAAGCTTGTGAATATAAGATTTCATGATTGAATAAGAAAAAATTTATGTTTTAAATCTTAGAAATGAATTATTAATTATTTTTCTCATTAAATAATAATAAATTATATATAGGAGCATGGTAATAATGGTCTACTAATATCAAATGAAATTAAGGCTCTTCTTAAGGGGCCTACCTAATAAGTAAGCCCATATTTAGTGATAGTATGCTTTTAGTCAATAGATCAACTATCATGAATTCAGTGTTCATATGCTCAATAAAAATGATTTTCTCTTTAACACATTCATTTATAGCTAAGTACTTAGAGTCAATATGTTTACTTTGACTACCACTTATATTATATTTATCCACAAAGACAAGTATTGTAACTGAATCATCATAGTGTATCTTTAATGGCCTAGATTTAGAATCCACAAATCTATGCCTCGAAATAAAACTCTTCAACTAAACACCATGTGATGTACCCCAAAAAAAGACATAATTCAACCTTCATAGTGGATGTAGTAGTTGCAGTTTTCTTGGTGCTCTTCCATGACATAACTCCACCAACAAACATAAGATGTGCCCATAAGGTAATTTATGAGAAATCAACATAGCCAACAAAGTAAAAAATCAATGTAGCTAGTCACCTCTAAAGTATTGGTTTGCTTATAAATAAGCATGCAATCGTCAGTACCTTTACATACCTCATCACCTTTTTACATACTTGAATTACTCTTATATTTCTCTAACATTCAAACTTTGAAAGATTTGTCAGTTCTTGTACAAACATAAGCATACATCAAGCTACCAATAATTAAAGCTTATAGAATAATTATTATTCTTATCATTTTCAAAGTCAATTTTTAGGTACTAACTTAAATTGAACTTATCACCCCTAATAATGTGAGCTATGTTAAGTAAACAAATTTTAATTTTAATTCTAAATCTCTATAAGTCCTTGTTCATATAGGTATCTTGAGACAAATCTAAAATACTATAAAATATATCTCTTTATATTTAGTGCAAATGATGAATGAGGCATCACCTAGATTATTCATGTCAAATTTTTTGAAGAGAAACTGATTCACTTCTTGCAATAAACATGTCATTTATTGTAAGTAAAATTTCATCAAAATATGAGATTAGAAAATAATTTTTCATCCACTAACCTTTTGGTATATACATTGATCCATACAAATCCAAATGAAGAGATCACAATATGAAATTTTAAATACCATGTCAAGATGTTTGTTTCAATTCATATATAGACCTCTTTAACTTCAATAACAAATATTCACCATTGCTAGAGGAGAATCCTTTTGTTACTTCATTTAAACTTCCTTCTATAAATCTCTATTAAGGAATGCAATTTTCACAACCATTGTTGTAACTTTTAAGTCAAAATATTCAACAAGTTTCATGAGAATCATAAGGGAATATTTCTTAGCTACAAGAGAAAGGTCTCATGATCCTTATAATCAATTTCTTATAACTGAGTTAATCCTTTATCAATGAGTTTTGCTTTATATCCTTCTATGTTGCTCAATGAGTCTCTCTTAGTCTTATGTACTCATTTCTAACCTATGACTTTTATACCACTATGCTATTCAATAAGATCTCATAATACATTATGTATAATAAAATTCATCTAATCTTTCATGAAATAATACCATAAATATGATTTTATGCAAGTCATGCTTATGAAAATGATTCAAGATTATTTTTAGTTCTAATATTGTAGTCTAATCCTTGATGGTATATAATACAGTCATTATAAATTACCAATTTTTTATCACAATGGATCTCCTTAATGTGGTAACACACTTCTCTTATGAAATTGGTAGTTTAACTATATCTAATAATTCAAAAATAATTGGATCTACCAATTCATTATTAGTAGTTTAGAAAATCTCAACTACTGGTTATCTAACACTTCAGTATACTTAAGGAGTGTTACAGACAATAATCAACTCATCACTTGAAGTGGAAGGTTGGCCATCTTTGTGTTCTTTTTCAAGAACAAAGCCTTATAAAGAATCACTCCCCCTATTCAGATCATTCTATAAAATTTTTGTATTTTTTGTTTTATAGTTTCAGTGTTATTAAATAGATAATTGAATTCGTATCCATTTGACCTCCCAACATATTTAATGAAACACCCACTAATAGTCCCTAATTTTACCTTTTTGTTTAATGAATTATGAATTCTCACTTGACATGGGCATCCTCATATGCATATATGTTGTGATCTTGATTTCCAACCTTTCTTTAATTCAAGAGGTTATTTAGAATAACCTAGGCTAAAACTTGATTTATTATATACGTTGCCATTTTGAGAGGATTAATCCGTAAGAACTCATATAGTTTAGATCTACTAATCTTGCTCCTCACCATATTTCCCAATGTTTGATTTCTTTTCTTAGTTGCACCATTTTGATCAAGTGAACCAAGTAAAGTGTGTTAGATAATAATTCCATTCTCTTGAGAGAACTTCATAAATAGAAGAAATATTTATCCATCTTCGACATATTTATCATAATACTTATCACCTCTATTAAGTTAAACAATTTTAATTTATTTTCTAAATTATTTTCTTACTTGTGTCTTAAAAACCTTAAGGAAATTCAATGCTTCATATTATTCCGAAGCAAGTAGAATATATATATATATATATTAACAAGGATGAAGTAATTTAGGACATGAAAGCCCATATTATGAAAACATTTATTCATGTGCATGATCTCTAATATTTGTACTTGGCACATTTCTTTGTCTTAATGGTTTGTCTTCCCTTAATGTAATCTATCAGCTGACCTCACTTTTAGAGTGAGGACTCAATCTTCTCATCTTAGATCTATAAGTGTTCTAGATATTAGATTCTTTTTAATCATAGGACACTTCTAGTGACTAAGTGAACACTTAACCTAAGCCTAAAGACTTGGGAGGATTTGCCATAGGGTTTAAACCATGCCTTAGGACTAAGGTAACCTACCTATCCTATAGCATAAACCAAATATATGCCTATCTCCTTAGACAAAACCAAACCTCAAATTCATCCAACCAATCTCAATTAAATTCCAATTCATATCAAAATTTTAAACCAAATGATTGAAGCCAAAATCAAACCCAAGTGATCTAAACCTACGACCATGATTCAATCCTATGGACTTAGATAAAATCTCTCTCAATCAATCCTAACTCAATTGATTTTCTCATAAGTCAATCAAACCTTCAACCATCATCAAACCAATCAAACCCAAAATCAATTCAATTAATCTAACCTAACCCATTTGACCTAAAGTAACCAATTTGACCAAATTGAACCAAACTCCAATCCAAGAGAAATTAGATTGGATCAACCCCTCAATCCCTCCCATGATGATTGTTGATCATCTTGGGTAGCCTAATTTCCATCAATTCAATCCGATCAAGCCAGTTGACCCTTTTGGTCCACTTAACCCAAAATAACCTAAGGGACCCTTTTGAACCAAACTATAATCCAACCCAAATTGGATTGAACTGACCATCCAAAATATCTTATAATGATTGTTGATCACCCTTGATTGATCAATTGCTCTCAATTGGGTCAAAACAAGACAATTTGGTCATTTGACCAAATTGACCCAATTAGCCTACATGAGTTAAATAAATTGAATCTCATCCTAAACCAAATTGATTGAAATCGATGATTCATACTAACTTCAAATCAACCTTTAAACATGACTTGACCATCAATTGAGCTAAACCAAACCAAACCAAAATGGTCCTTTGACTTAAGTTGACCCAATTTGACCTAAAAGGCCAAATTGGGTCAAATCAAGTTCTAATCCAACTTGATTGCAAACACTAACTCAAATCCATTTCAAATTAATTATTGAATATGATCGAACCCTTGGTTGAACTCAATTGACCCATTTAGCCCAAATTGATCTAAATGGCCAAATTGGTCTAAATAATTCCTAAATCTAAATTGATTGAAATCAAATCCTACAATCATCTCCACATGATCAAGTGAATAAAACCAATGCCTAACCCAAGTTAATTTGGCCAATTTGACCAAATTGGTCAACTTAACCCATTTGACCCATATGAATCAAAATGGGTCAAAATCAAATCTAAGCTAAATCAAACCAAATCAATTGAACCAAAATATCTCAAATATCAATTGGACAACTTTACCCAACCTAGCCCAAATTGACCTGTATGGGTCAAAGTGAGCCAACCCTATTCAAACCAAGCCCAAATTCATTGAAATTTGGCATGAATCATTCTTGGGTCACCTTGGGTTAGCTCAATTCCAACCCAACCCAAATTGAACCCGAATTGACCCATTACCCATTGGGTAAAGCCTCCATATGAGACAAAATCAATTTCTAGGTGGTCAACACCCCTCCTTTGCTTTTGATAGCCACCCAAAGCTCAAAGTGGATCCTTGACCACTAGCTGACTTGACCCAAAGTTGGTTGGACCATGGGTCAAGGGAGGTGAGCTAACCCACCTCCCTTCATTGGTTCACCAAGGGTAAAAAAGGATAAGGCATGGCAGCCACCTCAGACCCCTTACCCACTCAAACCGAGCCCCTCAGCTCCCTCATGCCACCTTTGACCGGTTGCAATAGTTGGATGTCTACAAATGGAAAAAATCATCAAAGCTATCTAATTTGAGGGAGGGGGTATACTCCCCCTCATTCTATTCAATCCCACATATTGAGTCATTAAAGAGCTAGAGCATTTAGAGATGAACTCCCCAAGTGTTTCCCGAGCTCCTGAAGCCTCTCCATCGCCGGCGATGCCAAGCCTGAAACAGAACAAGGATGAACTCCGTCCTACTCCACCAAACCTCAACCAATTCTAAATTAATTTCACCCACATGTTCACCAAACTTCGATGAGGTGAAACGAAGCAATTGCTAATCGATTCTATCATCGGAGACCACTCCAAGCCTAACTCCGATGAGTTTTCCAGTGATAGTTGATCCACAAAGCTACGGCGTGGAGGCAAGGTGCCATCTTCTTATCAAAGCTTCCTCTCTTCAAGGTGAAGCAACCTCAGTTAGCCACTGGTCATGCGCTCTGACGAGGTAAATTCTAGCAAATTGACATTTTCTTAAATTTTTTTAGGACTTTGTGAATGAAATATTGATGTCATGCAAAATCGACTGTTAGACCCCCTTAGATTCCCTCCTTGAACCATTTGGAATTGATCTCGAGCCTCCATGAGCTTCAGCTAGCTCGGATCGAGCGGAGGAAGGCAGACTATGTCTGTCTTCTATCACTTAGGGGACGATGGATCATCCGTCATCCATTCCACGTGATTGGAATGAATGATCGTGATTAATCTGCTTGATTAAATCCATTTTAATCTTATAGAAATCACATGATTAATCCTCATTGTCCATTCTTAGATCAGATGGCGGGGATGAAAGCACGTCCGCCGTCGCCACATCAATTCCGCGTTGGACGGGTTTAAATAACCAATCCCATAGTGCCACATGGAAAGTTCTGCCATGTCAGTGGTCCACATGGCGCCGACGAGATTAGGGGTTAATTAGGCTTGATAATTTATTTTAATGGCTGAAACTTCATCAATTCATAACTAATTATAGAAAAATCTAAAAAAATATAAATAAAAACTCATTAGAAAGGTAAAATAGATAAGATTTTGTTAAAAAATTTTCATTTAATTTTGCATAGTAATTAAGGCTTAATTAGGGCTTGAATGTTTTTCTAATTAGCTTAATTAAGCCTTAATTACTTGGGTAATTGATCCTAAATCTGCTGTTGTGTTGATTTAATGGGATGACTTTTGCCTCCAATGATTTTATTGAGATTTATTGACTACGCAATTAGGGTAATTTGAAATTCAAACCTTAATCATCCCTTTAATTAATTTAATGATTAATTAAGACTCTAAATAGAAAAAATTAATTAGTTTAACTCTATTAATCACTGATTAATAGTAAGGTGATGAGAGAGAATGATTATGACATATTTTCTAATTATTTTTACAAATCTATTTCATTAAAGATAGTTAATTTAGGTGAGGTCTAATTAAGTACCTAACTAATCAATTAAATGATGAAATCAAATAAAATTAAAAATGTTAATCACATCAGATAATTAACAATGAAATTAAGGGTTCCTCTTTATGTATTTAATAACATTAAAGTCACTTAAATAAATTATGATTAACTCATAAGTGTGAGAAACTTATAAAAGTACTTAATTAGATTCTTTAGTTGAATTAATCTTTAATTATGAGCTAATTGCATGAGGTACTTTAGGAGTATTGCAATTTTATTTTCCCTCATGTTCGTATCATTTATGGCTCATGATTAAGTGATTAATTAAATTAAAGAAGCATAGGGAAGGGTAATTGAACGATTTGCATAATGATTCAACGTAATTAAATCATAAAAATCACTTAATATTTCTTTAAACCAATTAAGATCACTAACATGAGAATTGGATTAAAATAACAAATGATCTCTCCTTTTCTTCAGGTCTACTTAAAATCCAAAATTTAAAAATTAATACAAATCTTTGGTTTCCTTTAAATAATTATATTTAATGTGATTGTCCTTAGGAATTAGTGTATTTAAATGAATCTTATGGTTGTGTTTAGCTATTCCTTTTCAATCACTTTAAATGTTGCATACCTTGTGATCCCATGCATTCATGTTTTCAAATTCAAATAAATCAAATGAAATTTATTTATGTAAGCTTGCATGTGTTGGCTTATTTATATGTGTGGTTATTATCACTAATAAATTCAAATTTATTTTCAAAAGTTTATATATGAATAATAATATTTAGAGTGATAGTACTTATAAATACATAGGGCTTGCATGTGTTTATAGCTTAAGCATGTAAATGTGAAGCTCTCTTTCTTATACTCACATATAGATTTATCTAGGTTTGAATGCTAACAAGTATATAGTATGTACATCTCGAGAATATGAGGCTTTAAGTAGCCCTAGGGAGGTCATTTGATTACCCCACTTCCCTAGTTAACAAAGGCATGTATTTATTTAATTTCATTCCTATGTATATTTGTATTAGAATTTGGATAAATCTTTAATTCATATGTATAAATAATTTAATCAAACAAAATATAATCTTTCCCAAGGTTTTCATTCTTCCAATTATGTACACATCTATATGTATTTAAGATAGCAAATATACAGTATGGACATCCCAGGAATATGAGGCTTTAAGTAGCCTCAATGAGGTCATTTGATTATCTCACTTCCCTGGTTAACAATAGTATGTACCTGCTCACATCTTTTATACATATCTATGTACATTTAATTAAAGAACGATAATCCTCTTTTCTATTAAAAAATACATGTATCCATAGCCACTTAAGTTACAAAAATGTATAGTATGTGAATGTAAAGTTTTCTTTCCTATAATCATGTATATAGATCTACACATGTTTGAATGATAATAAGTATATATTCTAGACATCCCAGAATATGAGGCTTTAAGTAGCTCCAAGGAGGTCATTTGATTATCTCACCTCCTTGGTTAACAAAGACACATAATTTCATTCTATGTATATTTGTATTAGAATTTAGATAGAGCTTTAATTTACATATATACATAACTCAATCAAACAAAATATAAACCACCAAATATATGCATTCATTCATCATTTAAGTATGCCAAAATATATTTTATGTATATGTGTGCTAAGTGTTAAATCATATGCATGATATGGGTGATGGAAAGGAATGATATAACATATTCTATGTGATTGTAATTCAACTACATTAATCTCAAGATGCCTTTCATGATGAATATGATTCTTTAAGGTTAACCCAAACTTAGGATTAATAAGATATTTAATAAGCCATTTACTAAAGAAAATTAAAAGCATGAGAATGTACTTTAGAAATTGACTTAAGATAGCGATAAAACAGAGCAAGTCTATTTCTTCTCTTTGTAATACTTAGATGCTAAGTGTAAATCAAATGAAACAAATTAAAACACAAATTAAAATTTACAAATCATCTAAACAATTTGAAATGAAACCAACCTTCATGTTAACTTAAATAATTTTTAAACCTAGACAATCATAATTCAAATGCTTAGTAAAGCCTTAACATACACATTAGAATTAAGACACCACTTCTAGTCCTAAGTTAGGACGATGTATGTGTGATGTTATATTTTGTTTTGTGATATAATATTTTAGACTGGATGTTAGGGTGTATGACTCACAGACTAGATGATAGACCATTATTAGCCTAATGATATTTTCTACAAGGGATTGTGCTTGAGGGGTTGCTAAAAAATAAGTATAAATATCTTATTTGCAGGTTGCTTAAACCCCAAGCATAATCCATATTTAGAACAAGTGGACTTGGTTGCCTATGTGTAGGGTGCTAAGTCCAAATTATGAATTATAACTATTTGGGATTGTGTATGTTTAGCTAATATATGTTTTGCAGATGTAGTTAGATTTACTTTCCCATAAAATATACTTTTGTAAATAGGGATTAGGATTAATGCTATGAGAATTAGGATGAGCAATGGATAGAAATTCTTAGTCTTAGGATGCCTTGTGATGCCTTAGAGCAAATCAAATGAAAAGAAGTAGAAAGAAGAACGGAGAAAGAAGATCCCCATAACATATATTTAATTTTAATTGTAATATTATTATATTTGTATAAGGAGCTTCGGTTACCTAGCTTTTCTCTTTTTTGGTGTATGCGGTGACCTACGCACTTGCCTCTTATTTTTCGGGTTTATAAAAATGATTGATATTGTGTCTAGTTTGCGCATCAGGATTGCATCTTTTTCGTAGTTTCTTAATGATTGACAATTGAATGTGTGGCTTGGATGTGGTAGGCTCTTAGGATAAAATTAATTTTTTTATCCCAATTAACAACTCATAACCTCTTCATAAAGCTTAGGCTATAATTAAAATATCTAAAATATTTAACAACCCCTTAGCTATATGTTGTATGTCTAACATCATGCATATCATCTTGAATCACTTGTGAAAAATGAGGGCCTCCATTTCAGCACTTTAAGGGCCACTTGATCTATGAGAGCAACCCCTTATGATAGAGCTTCACCCTCTTTCTCTGTGATACAATCAACAATCAAATTTCATCAAGCATTTATGCATAAAATATCTCAAGATTTTAACCAAAACATTGCATCATAACGAAATAAAAATTAAAAGATTTTGCATTTAGACTAAGCCATATGCTCATACCACTCATGCTCTAGTCTCTTAGAGAGTGGGTTTAGGATTTTAGTATATTTCAAGTTAAATAATAAGCCTATCCATCTTGCAATTGCATAAGATCAACCTACATGGTTTTGAATCATAGGAAGTGTTAGCTGGCAGCCATTCTAAGCGGTTGTAAGTCCAGTAGAGTTGGAAGGGTTTAATCTTCTCTCGTGGAGGTAAACTATTATGTCCCCTTTCCACTTAGATTTAAGTCATGCTTTTAACTTACGTTGAAGCTTCTAGATTTAGGATATGAGGTTGCTTGCTTTCTTTGGGCTACGAGTATAAATTCTCATCTCTTAGGCATTTCCACAATCTTTTCTTGATGGATCATAAGCCTTAGTAATCTAATAAAATTTTAACTTAAATAAAATAAATCCTCTCACTTTCAATCATATAAAACCTTACCATAGGATAGGTTGAAATACTCACTAGGCTTCTTAGTATCATGAGCATGAGCATTTCCTACTTATTCTCCTTTGGATTCCAAAGTAAGTCTTTCTAATTGAACATTCCCCCTTGATTCCTAAAATGACCAATCCTTTGATAGTCATAATCTTGAAATCTTTGGAGACAATAATTAACTACTTTAATCAAGTATTCTTAAAAAAATTTATTTCCTAGGATGCAATTAACTATGGAGGCTTGCCTCCATAGGGAACTAAAAAATTGACATAAAATAAACCCTACTTTACTTTTTCATGTAAAGTAGGGGAAGAATCTCTTGTATATACAAAGACCCATCATGCATTAGGAGTCCTTATCAGGTGGTTAGGTCCATCATAGGGTGATGTTTCTATCTTTCAAGATAGTACATCATACCTCAATGTCGTACCCGATCATTTTAACAAGTACCCCCTAAGATCTATGTGGTATGCACCCAACACATCTGAAAAATAAACACCACATCTACAAAAGTATCAAAGTCGATGAAATATAAAATACTAAGTACTCATTCCTTCACATATCTTTGTATTCTTTCAGGGACATATGCCCAATTTTTAAAGCCATAACATGAAGGAATTTTCATTTTTGACAAATTTTTAGTTTCAACTTGGATATGCATCATATCAAAAGTTATACTATTTCATGAATTAATATAAAAAGGAGATCAAACAAAATAACATTCACAACAAGTTTAGATTTATAATATAAATGGATATAACTTTTTACAAAGTTAAAAGAATATCCCAAAGAGATACGTCTAACAACAACAACAATAACAACCCTTTATCCCACTATGTGGGGTCGGCTACATGAATCCCTTATTCCATTCTGTTATATTAAATGTCAAATTCTCATTTAATGTATCTATACTAAGGTCATTTTTCTAAATCAAGTCTTTTTAGTTCTACCTCTACCTTTCTTAACATAAGGCAAATCTATTACATCTACTCTCCTAACCGGGTCATCAGATGACCGACGCTTTATGTGGCCAAACCATCTAAGGTGATTCTCTCTAATCTTATCTGCCACTGAAGCTACTCCAACTTCTTCCCAAAATACTCATTCTACATTTTATCTCTAAGAGTAAAGCAACACATCCACCTGAGCATCCTCATCTCTGCAATAACTTAGTCTTATGCTTCTCTTTTTTGTACATTACCATATATGTTGTAGGTCTTACCACCATCTTATAAAATTTTCCCTTAACTTTAAGCAGTACTTTTCTATCACACAATAGGACAAATGCATTCCTCCACTTCAACCATCCAACTTGAATTCTACTAATAACATCTCCATCTATTTCACCATCATTTTGAATAATAGAGCCTAGATATCTGAATCACTCACTCTTTTTAATGACTTGTTCACCCAATGTCACAACACTACCACTAGAACTTCTACAACAAAAAACAAAGAGATATGTCTAAAAACTAAAATTTAGTTCTTAGGAAAACAAATATAAAGAAAGACATATTGAAATATTAAGGGGCTATTGGGATAACATCTAACTTTTATTTATTTTTTGTTTATATTTTTATTTTATTTTGTTTATATTTTTTTAAAGTAAAATATGTTTGGTGGTTATTGTTATTTTTAAAAACACTTAAAACATCTAAAACATATTTTGAGTGTTTTGATAAACATTGTTATTTGTTTTTAAAAATAAAAAAATAAAAAATCATAAAAATACATTGAATAAACATATTTTTAAAAATAACATAAAAATAAAAATATATAATATAAAACAACATTGATCCCAAACATCCCCTAAATAACATATTTCAAAAGCTTTTACTTGTTGAAGAATAAATGTATCACTCTATCATGACCCACTAACTCAGTAAAACATAATGAACATTTAATATTTTATTTATTAATTTATTCCTAGAATTCTTTCATGAAATTGGATCTTATTGACATTTTAAACATATGAGCTTTAATTTCTTATTGTACCAAAAAAACATGTAAAAATTTATTACAACATTAATATGCTAAAGTAATACATATTATGAGAACTATAAAGTGGTTAATATAATAGAAAATTATAAAATAAATTTATCATAAATTCCTACTTCAGTGAATTTCATATCCTACATATTGATCTAAAATCATATAAAAAATTATTGTGAGATGTAAAACTTACTAGGACTTACATGTTATTATACAAAAAATTCAAAAATTTAGGCATATAAGAATTGTAATAATGTCTTATTTCTATACAAAATCTTATTTGTATAAATGATTTATAATTGTATGTGCATAACTAATCCTATAGGGAAAGCTTATCAAAATTTCAATTTTAGAATGCAAGACCTAACTTGATCAGAACAAATAACAAGCTACAGGTTACTACAACACCTTAACAGAAATAGTGCACTTAGCTACAAGGACCCTAATAAAAGGTAGCTCTTCACATAAACAAAATATGACCATAAAAATACATACACACATATATATATATATATATATATATATATATATATGCACATTCATGCAAAATGATCTTATCATTATTTCAATTAATAATTTAAAATAATATATAAGGATATTTTTTTTCAAATAGTTATAGTATATTTGTATGTTCTATAAAAAGATATTCTTTCAAAAATTAAAGGTTTATCCATACTGTCAAAATTTTAAATACAAATTCAATTTTTATACTTACTTTAACATAATTTATAAATTATTTTGTATGAAAAAAATAAATAATTATTTATAAAAGATAACTTATTTAAAATTACAACCAAGCTATTTTATTATGTATATATATAGCAGGATAATAACTTACTTTTTAATTTGAATATATAAAGATAAGTAGCATCATAAGATCTTTAAACATATTCAATTTCTCAAAAACGTTGTCATATTATTAAATAATATTTTATAATAATTAACACTAACACTATTTTAATCATATTTATTTTATTTAAAATGCACTCATACAATGAAATAACATTTTCATAAATAATAAATACCAAATTTATTTTTTTAAAATTATTAATTGATTAATTTTATGCTAATATTTATATTAAATATATCAATAATAATTTTATAAAACTCTTAAATCATTCAAAATAATAAATATAAGAATTGAATACATTAAAGTAAATAAATATATAAATTCAAATCATGATACATAACTTGCATTAACATAAGGTAAATGAAAATTCTTATTAAACATTTTGCCAACCAAAATTTGATTACTATATGTAGAAGAAATCCACAATTATGACCAAATTATGAAGACTTCTTCTTTAAAAAGGTATATCTCTCTTCTTTCTAACAATTGTAACCTATACTTTCTCTCTCCTAACTTTACCACTAATCATATCTCATAAAATATTCATGTAAGAGACATGTTTCCTTTCATATTTATAGGTAAAAGTGAGTTTATGTATGAATAACATTTGATTTGGGGAATGGAAAAGTAGCAATGAGAATGAATAAGTGTATAGTCATTGCATGATTACAGTTTTAAAAATATTTATATAATTTATGAAGACACATATTTTACAAGGAATTTATATATTTTGAAAGTATTTACTTGAATTATTGAGACTTTCTTACATGAAGACACATGTTTGGAGAAAATTGTATAACTTGAAAATGTTTCATGGATTATGAAGACTTATATACATGGAGACAAATATTTTGGAGAGGATTTGCGTGACCTATACATATCATTTTTATTTATTTAGTCTTTGCATGATGTATATATGTGCTTGATGATAACTTTATTAAATCTTATGAATATAGTATATAAAATTATAACTTTTAAAAATATCTTTCATGATAAGTAATATTAATTCTTTGAAATTTATATTTGATATATTTCAATTTAAATTAGTTTTTAGATGTCAAAATAAAAGATAAGAGAGAAAAATTAATTATTCATGTGCTCACAAATTATATTAATCAAAAATTAAAAATTCTTTCATAAAAAAATTAATCATGGTGAAATTTGAATTTACATTTTTTATCTTCTTATATTAATTAAAAGTTATAACTTAATTTAATAATTCATATTTAATTTTATTTGAATCATATATACAATTTAAAATTTAATAAAACTATTAAGTTTGTATCTTGATATTGAATAGGTAATAAGTAATTATGATTTATTCATTTTAAAAAAAAAGATTTATTATTATTTTAAATAAAAAAAATTAAACGATTATACTTCCCACTAGCTTTCTTAGATTGCATATCTTGCATATGTTATAAATATAAATTGTAAACCAAAATCAATCCATCATGTGTTATAAATCATATCAATCATATTCAATTCATAACAAAAAATGAGATTGTTTCACCTTTCTTGTCAAGACTACTTTTTAATTTGATGCAATCCCTCTTCATGTGCCCTTTTTTTAATAGAGAAATAATTGGATTCCTTTTTTATTTAAACATAGTGTGGAATTTTACCCTTTACTTTCTTTTTGATTTGCCATTATTATTGCCTGTTATTTGAGAAGCTAACATCACACTCTCACCCAATTTCATGACTAGTGTTCTGTTCTCTTAAACATATATATATTTAAAAGCTCATTAATTGGCAATGTATTCATATGTGTACTATAAGTTATTTGAAAGGATCATTTTTCTATAGAAGAGTGTTCAAAATATAGTGCACCAAAAAGGATTCAAACATATCAATCTCAAGTGTCTTGAGCTAGGTTGCAATATCCTAAATTCGTATTAAGTGTTCTGCACAACTTTTATTCTATTTAGCTTTAAAGCTGAGAACTTCATAATTAGTTTACTAGCTAGATCTTTATCTAAAGTACTAAATTGACCATAAATTACCTTAAGTAGCTATATGATATTATATACTGATTGACTAAACCACGCATACCAACAAACATTTTTGTCTTTATGAACATCAAATTAGGGTAGTTAGATCACTAATATTTGTAAAGACTGAACTACTCAAGAGTGTTGTATTTAGTAACTACACATGTTTCTTGTTTCATAATAACTTAATCAATATCTATGTAACCTAAATGTAGGATACTTCTCTCATTTAACACTTAATAGTTTTCTCCCTTAATTCTAAATATCATAGTTATTTCAAAAGATATTTATTGATTGCATAATGGTAAAATAAAATAAATAAAAATATGCATATGTTACTAATAGAGACTCATAAACACACCTATCATACTTTACCAATTAAATCATGCATTGAATAATTATGAATTTAATGACCAAATTTTCCTATGGGCTAAAGTTTTATCTTAATTATGTTCATTTAGGTCCATTATAATACAACAAAAATTATGTTTTTTTCCCTAATCTTTCTAGATAAATTAGAAAAAAAATAATATTTAATTTTATTCTAATTACTTATATAAATATTATATGCCAAAAATATATAAGGGTAGAAATAAATCAAGTTTAAGTTCAATGAAATTATCTAGTGTACATGCACATACATAGATGAAAGTAATAAGAGATGTCAAAGTTTTTAGGTTGATAACTCAGAAAGGGAAATACTAGAGGGCCTAATCTACTACATATTCGAAGTTAAAAATTTTTACTCATCTTAACTGTAGAAGATTAAAATACAAAGTTTGGAATTCTCATTTACTTTTTGTTATACAAAAGTTAGGTAATAATATGCTAGAAATAATAAGAATGCAAAGCCATAGGATGCTGGTTATGTCAGGACAACTATTGTTGGTTGTCATCGATGAGTTTAAAGTGTTCAACTCTTACTCTCTTCAAGAAAATGAGCATAGATCTTAGCTTCTTCTCTCTATCATGTTGTGAATGAGGCCTTATTTAAATAGTTTTAAGATAATCATTGTGGTAAATTTAATAAAAAAAAAAAATATTTCATCGAATGGTATGAAGTAAGTCTTTTATTATATAAGACTCTTTGATTATTTAACTGGCATAATGACATATATGTAATCTTAGATATATTGGATTTCCCTCATCATGCCACTTGATTTGATAATAAACATACTAAAATTGGACACTATTTGACCCTTAAATTAATGCTATAAAGCTTCTAATTATACTTCAAAGGTTATTAAATTTAAACTCAAATCAAATAACTTTTGTGGTCAATAGGATTGCCTCAATAAGATTTTAATTTAAATATTAATTTAATAAAATAAGAGTTTAAATATTTATATATTTAATTATTTTAAACTCTATCACATATATTAACTTGAGATCATGTTTTATTTATTAGATTTTTGTAAGATATATCATTTCTCCCTGATTTTGAATACTAAACTTATGTTCTCTAAAACTATTTTAAATTTTTATGAGAAGAACTACTAAATATCCAAAGGCATGACTACCACTAGATATTAATGTGAATCTCATTAAGGTTATGACTCAAATAAATTATTTGTAATAATAATTTCAATCTTTATTAAAGTTGGCATGTTGATGTGCACAAAAATAGATGAAACATTATCCAAATATTTATAGATTTTTATTAAAATTGATTGTAAAGTTTATTGAGTTTCAGAAGTAAAAAAAGGGTGCCTTTATCTTATTAATTATTTCTTCATAATAATAAAAATATTATTATTATATTATTTACTTTTATTTTTTAAAATATCTTTAAAATTTTATAAAATTCTAAAGGAACCTTTTAACCTCCCCATACCCAACTGTAAATATCATCTTAGAGAGATAGAATTCAATTTTATCTCATTTAATCCTTCCTCTCTTACAAGATACTCTCCACTATTCTATATAGAAGATGAATAATCTCCCTTTACATGCTTTAGTTTTTCTTCTATTTAAAAGTTTCATGTCATCTTATATAGGTGGTGCACAAAATTTTTTCTAGCTTTAGTGTTCCTTTACTAAGAGCATTCTCATATGCCTTTTAAGATTTTTGCTCCTCATGATGAGCATAATATTTTTGGATGAACATTGTATACCATTTAAGCCATTTAAGTTTCCCCTCTCACCCGCACCCCTAATGGGATAATAATATTTTTTTCGATGAAAATTTTGTACCTTATGATAATGATGTGATGTAAATATACCATCTTTGGATTTTTTTTCTTTTAAAAGTTCTAAATGTACATATAATTTTTAAAGATTTTATCTTTTTTAGTTTTTTGATATGTTTATATTTTATAAGATTTTTTATTTTCAAAATTTTTGATATACGCATATCTTTTGAGGTATTTAATCTTTTGATATTCATTATGTAGTAGTATATTATAGGCTTTTAGTTTTTTGAGGCGTTTGATATATTATCATCTTTTGAGTCATTTACATTCTAAGATTTTTAATGTACCTATATTTTCTTTTAAGATTTTAGCCTTTAAAGGCTTTTGATGTACTTATATTTTATAAGATTTTTTATTGTCTAAAAAATTTGATATAGATGTATCTTCAAAGGCTTTAACATTTTGAGATTTTTGATATACTTACATCTTTTAAGGCTTTTAGCCTCATATAATCCTTGAGGTACTTGGAACTTCTAAGTTTTTTATCTTTTCAAGATTTTTGATCTGCTCGTACCCTGAAGCTTTCACATTTTGAAAGTTCTAATGATTAAAACTATGTTAATCACTTTTTTTAGGCTTTCTAGTGAAGAGCTTACCAATTACTAGCTTTCCATTGAGGCTTTCTTAAGATGTGTTTTTTAGGGTTTTGAGTGGAGCTCTTAGCTACCACTTGCCCTTATAAGTTCTTTTACTAATGAACTTCATTGCTATTAGCTTTCCATTGAGTTGACTTCATGAGCATGTATTTAGGGATTATTTTAGGGAAAATGTAATATTATTTATGATAAAAATATTTTAATAAAATTAATGTTTATGTTTAAAAACATAAATTAGACTTTTAGTTAGCTTACTTGATTTTATTCGATAATTCAAACAATTTTTCCACCATGATTCTTTTGATCTCCTCTATTTCAAGGTTGATAATTTGTGCAATGCTCGTAAGTAATAAACCTAATGTTCCTTAGTAACTAGACATTCAATTATTCTTCCAAATAATTTTTTTTTTATTGAATGTCCTCTTGAATGATGAAAATAATAGTATTCAGATTAGTCTCTTGTATTCAAACTTTTTAATGGTTTTGTCTCTCCTTTTTCATTGGGATACTACTATAGTACCTTTTGTGCATATGTTTGTATTCATTATAAGTGTGCTCAAATTATGTTTGACTTGCACTAATATTCTCATCCACAATAAAGTATGCTTGTAGACGAGGAACAAGGTAGAGTATTTATAAAATCAAGGAGGAGTGCAACGGTCCAAATTGAAGACCTTTAAGAAAAGAATCTTGTAGTAATTTTGGATCAACTTTGAGTATTGGATAAGCTTTAGAGGAAAATCTCTCAAAATATTCATTATGAGTTTCTCCTTCATTTTGATGAATTTTGGAAGCATGGGTGGAGTCCTTAATGATTCTTTGATTAATAATAAATTGTTCAATGAAGAGCATGGCTAGTTCTATAAAATTATTAATGGTTTTAACATAAAGAAAATATAACAAAGTACAAGCTTATCTCTTAAGAGTTACAACCAAGAGCTAACTGATGTTTGCATTTAAAGTTTGCTAGATGTGCTTCATTATCCTACCGTGGTTGATATACTTACAAGGATTTAAGGTTCTATCATAAAATTCAATTGCAAACAATTTGAATATTACTAGAATAGAATGCTTGGAAAATTATATAACATAGAGGAAAAGATTCTTAAAAACTTTGGTGAGGAGTAAATTGGATCTTTTCTTGTAAACAAACTCATCTTAGATAAGGTGTTAAAGTTTATGTCTTATTACATTAGGGAGGTGTTGTAAGGGGTGGTTGAAAAGCATAAGAAGAATGTGTTCAGCTAGCATTGTCCTAGAGATCATCCTAATCATGGTAAAATTTGGTTACAACATGAGTGATTTTGATAAGCTTGAATGCTACATAAATTTTCATGTCAAAAACTATACATTTTAAATGTGTTTTTACATGATTTTAATAATTTCATAGAACTTATGATTTAAAATTTAAATTTTATAGATATGCATTGATGGAGCAAAATTTAATTATTAAACGAAAATCACATGGAGAATCATCATGAGTTGATTTAGGTGTAAATAACATGATCTAGGACTAAATTAGTGCTTTACACTTAACTTGATGGTCAATTTCCTAAGCTAGCACCAAGGTACCATCACTATGACCTAGGCACTCATTGATGTAGTGCACCATGAAGAAAATCAAATTAAAGGCCCAATTATAAGAGCTAAGATTAAATCCTAAGAAAGAGAATAAATAATCAGCCCATTACAAGAGCCCAATAAAGGGCTTATATTCTAGAACATCATAAATGTATATTTGTTATATTTTAATATCTTAATTTCTTATCTAGAAGCTTGTATGAGTTGAGACATTAAAATTGAGTGGTTGAAATACTTCCTTCATGATCACCAATCCCTTATATCCCTCAATTTTTTCCCTACACTTGTTTCCTCTAAAAGTGTTAGCCCTAAAGTCATGTAAGGCCTATAATTATGCAATGAAACGCTCTATAATTTTAATTGTTGAATGAATTATTTTGAGTAAAATATTACTCTTTTCTTTAGCTTGGTGCTTGGTGGCTCAAGTTTGCATTTTCTTTGATGAGACTAGGTAGTTATTCTTTGTTCTACTTTTTATTTCCTTTTACTTTATCTTAATAATTTACTTTTGATTTACTTAAGTCATTTTCTACATCTTTAGCTTCTCTAAGACTGTCCATCTCCCATCCCAAACCTTACATCCACTTCGAAGCCTCAATTAAAGCTCTTGGCAAAACTATTTAAGACTAAGACCAAGTATTGTTCCCTATCCAACAACACCCTTATTAACTCCACCATACTTAATCATCTATTTAAGATTATTAGCTCACATCTTAAGCTAACCATGCATAATTATTTCCAGTCATTTACCCTATGTAAACCCTATTTTCTAAAGTGATCTTTCAAATCAGCTTAAACCAGCTCAAACTAAGCTAGTCTTTGAAGTTCCACAAGAAGACCATACTAAACTACTCAATAATTTACCCAAAACTCTATATCTTATTTTTTAGACATTAATCTAAAGATCTATAGTATTTTATATAGCTTAATCTCACCAAAAAAACTATTCACCACCATTATATTTGGTATTAGAGTAAAATCTAGGCAGAAGCAAATTTTAGTCAAAAATGTTTTTCAAAAGAGGAATTCTCTTATGGCAAACTTTCCTTCAAAAAGCTTATGAGTCACTCCAGTAAATTTGAGTTTATTTAATCCCTTCAATGATAGATTTTACTTCATTTTAATAGTTTAGATATTTGGTATATTTCTTGCAAGGTGCTAGTATAAAGATTGATTTAGTAAGCTCCACTACATAGCCTGACCAATATTCCTTTTGTGAATCTATCTTAAGACATTATCTTAAGTGAAAAACTTGCATGGGAGTTCTCCACTTCATTAAAATATAATTTATCATGATGCATGCAAAACTTTATTTATCCTTCTTTACTTTTGTATGTTAGTAATATGTGGTAAAAATAGTTGTTTATTTTCTAATACATAAATAATTTGAGATCTTTAGAGCTTGAGGCTTTAAGATATAGGAATATTTTTTTGTAATTTAAATTACACACAAAAAATATGTGCCCATAAACTTTTTAGTTTTAAAGCTAAAGGAGCTTTATCAAAAGTTCTAAACTAAATGAGGAAAGCTTAGGACATAAGTGGTCTTCATTCCTCCTCTTCACCTGAAAGTTCTTTTTGTTTAAAATTCACTTTGTTTTTACATTTATATTTTTAACTTTCATTTTTGATCATCTAAATATCTTGCATTTTCACTTCTTTCTTCATTTAAACAATATCATGGCACCCAAATCGTTTTTTTAAGATCAAATGGAAAACTTAACCAAAATAGTTGATTCATTAGAACCCAAGATTCATGAGGTTGATACTAAGACTTGAAAATTAGTTGATGAGAGTTGAGCTTAGATGTAGGAACTAAAAGCTCAAATGCAAGGTATCTTAAACCATATACAGAATAATAGAAATTTTGTTAGATCTCTTGTTCAAAATCATAACCCAGCCTTAGAAGATGATGATTCTTTCTTAGAATAATGGAAAGATCAACCTCAATTGAGGCAACCTAAATATAAAATTTTATCATCATAAGAATACTGATCACTTTGGTGATCCCTCTAGAAGTGTTAAGGTTGAAGCTCCCACATATGATGTCAAACATGACCCTTATAAGTTCTTAAATTTTGTTAGTTCAAATGAATAATTTTTTTATTGTTATATGATGGATGATTATCAAAGGGTTGCATTTGTAAAAATGAAATTGATTAGATAAGCCAAAATTTATTGGACTAATATATTAGCTAAATAGTGAAAGTTAGGAAGAACAATTCTAACTTTGATTGAAATGAAGGATATGTTAAGAGCCATATACTATCTTATACACCATGATAAAAAAAAATTGCATGGATAATTATTGACTTTAAAATAAGATATTCTTTATGTAACTGAATACATATATTATGAATTTACTTAATTGTTAAGACTGATTGCACTAATAAAGATTGATAATTAGCTAATTAATTTATCATCGCTTAGAATAGACATTAGGAATGAAGTTGAATTATTTGATCCTCAAACCTATAAAAAGCTTTTCATTATTCTTTATTAGTAGAAAACTAAAGAAAATCCATGACTCTTTCAAGATCAAAAGGGAAGCTGCACTTCGACCTATAAATTAGTTGTTCGACCTACCACACCTAATGGCCTAGCCCATTTACCTAAAGCTCATAATAATAGGAATTTTAAAAGCACTAAAGAGATTATTTATTTTAAATGTCATAAAAAGGATCATATGGAAAACTAATGTAAACCCAGATTCTTTTGATAGATGAAATTGAGAATCCTATAGGTGATTACATAAAGATGTTTGTGATAATACACCCCATTTGATGAAGAGTTTGAGATCATAGATGCTCATCAAATAAGTGTACTGAGATGTTTAACTATGATAAAAATGAAAGGGATTGGATAATAAAGAATATTTTTGTATGTGTATTATATGTAATGAGAAAACATATAGATTAGTCATAGATGAAGGAAGTGCAATGAATGTCATCTCAACTCATACTATTAGTCAAGCTAACTTTAAGATTAAACTACACCGAAAATAATTTTGCATTAATTGGGTCAACTATACATCTTACCAGTTACTAGTAGATACCTAGTTCTTATAAAGGTTAGTAGTTATGAAAATCAAATTTGTTGTGATACCTTCCTATGGATAGTGCTCATATTTCATTAGAGACCTAAATTATATGACTTAAGTGTGATTCACTATAGTAGAGAAAAGCTTTAAACTCATTTCTATTAAACTAATGGAAAAGACACTTACCATAGCACCTTACAAAACTAGCTATGACTTGCAATCCAAACCCACTCTAAAAAAAGAGCTAACGTTCAACTAATTGTCATAATAAATCTAATAGCTAATGTTAAGGCAGACAATAATTGTAGCACCTTTAATTTTATAAGAAAGTTTGTTAGATTTAGAAAAAGAAGGAATTCTCTGATTTGTCTTCCCTTCATCTATTGCATATGAAAGAAGTAACACTTGATTCCAATAATCCCCACACCCTTAACATGATATCTCATCTTCTTTCTGTGTTTTGTGATGTTACACCTGAAGAATTACCCAATAGGTTAACACCCTGCACCTCCCCCGCCCCTGACAAACACCTTATAATCATTCTACAAGTTATTGACCTAAGCCTAGGTTCATAACTCCCCAACCTTCTTTATTATAGAATGAATCCCATGAATATATACAACTTAAAAGTCAAGTTGAAGAATTACTTAAGAAGATTTCATACAAAAAAAAGCCTTCAACATTATGTAATTCTAGCTTCATCAACTCCTAAGTAAGATAGTATGTGGAAAATGTTTATTGATAATTGGGAAATTAATAATATTATTATGAAGTATAAATTTTCTATCACTTGATCAAATGATATGTTTGATTTAATCATAGGGGTCAAATTCTTTTCCAAGATGAATTTAAGAAGTGATTATCACTAGATTATAATTTGAATAGAAGACTAATAGATGTTTGGTTTCAAACACCTGATGAACTTTATGAATGGTTGGTGATGCTGTATACACACCTTGTGTAACTTACCATTTGATTTAATGACAACAACCTTAAGTGATGAAGACTAACATTTTTCTTGTAGGTTTAATTATCTAAATAAAGCATTATGACTATCATTATAATTTTTAGATTTTATTGATGATAGATATATGCTTAAAATTACCAATGGTTATGAGAATTTCAAGAGAATTATAAATCTCAACAAAACTTAATAAAAAGGGAAAACTCAAATGCTATTTCTTATAAGTTTGACTAGAATTAGAGTCTAGTTTTGTATATTTGCAATGAAGTTACAAATTAGATAACTTTAAATTAAATTAAATGTTTATCATATTTTCATAATCATATTAATCATAAATTTGATTTTTTTTAATTCAATATGTGCATTTTCATTTTACTAAATCATATCCACATTACTTGATTCACAATTATTTTAATTGCATTATTAATAATAAAAAAATTATTTTGTTCAAAATATGTTTCATAAAATCACAATTTTATATAATTCAATTTATGCTTCATTTATTTATTTTATATAATTTTATTTGATTTATTTTGGCTTTCAATTTCTAGTATTTAAAATTTTCTTATTTAATTAAATTAATAAAAATTTACTTTGTTAAATGATATTTAAATTAAATGTAAATTCATGATCAATTATTTTCATTGATTTAATAATTTAATTCATTTTTTAATACTTTTCAGCCATTTAATTTTATTTGATTTTTTATTTTATTAATTGCATGAATAAAATCTCTTACTTTCCTAATATAAATCTCCCTTATTCCCTCCTTATTTTGGCCAAAATTCCCATGATTTTTTAATGTTTTATGTTGTTTAATTCATTAAAATTCTCTTTTAATCAACTTAAATCATTGATATATTTTCCCCAACCATTTGAGATTATTCTAACATTAAATATTTCTATAATTAATTCAAGCTAAGGCTAACCACTTAAGCTTGCATAATTATTTTTCTTTGAATTTTGAACACTTTCCTAATTATTCTCAAATTTGTGGACACTATAGTCTAATCACGTGATTAACTTTTCTAAGTCTAACCATAATTATTTCTAACACCTTGGATGACCATAACTTCAATCCAACTAGTAAAACTATTTTTTCTCCCTCATGTTGAAAAATTTCAGGTTTTAAATTTTGGTGTGTGATTTCATGCTAGATTCTTCTTTAGTGCATCAAGATCTTTTGCAAAGAGAGTTGTGCAAGCATTTGAGATGGTTCATTCCTAGGTTATTTCTAAATTGAATCAAAATTTTAAACCTTGAGTGAGATATTCTTTCTCCTAATTTCTCTCTTTAATGTTTTGTTACAAATTTTAATTCATCATTTTGATTTAATTGGTGATCATCAACTTGATTAAAATTTTTTAATTCATAATTTTGTCTCTTAACTCAATTAGTTTCAAATTTGAGTTTTCTTTCATCGAAAATAATTTTGTGATCATAAGCAAGTAGTGTCAAGCTTATTTTCCATCGTTGTGTTTAACTAATTCTCACCATTCAAATATTAGCCTTCAAAATCTCTCTTGATTACCTCAGTGTTCTCATTGTAATTTTATTTGAATAATTCAAATCTATCTTTTTGAGAAAACTATTCAGATATCTTGTAGGAAAACATTTTATTTTGCTGAAATTTCAATTCTTTTACATTAATCATTTGTCTGCTCAAAATTATTTAGCTTTAGATTTATTTGAATGGTTCTTTATCTCTTTAATTATTTTGAAACATTAATTTGAGTAGAATAAAATTTTATTTTTGTTGAAATTAATTTTATTTTATTGATATTTTTATTTCGTTGCAAAAACCTATGATTTGCTTAATATTATTTTATCATAGTATTATTTAAAAGTCTCATCATCCCTTGAGTCATTTGGAGCTTAGTTTTGATTGGAATAAAAGTTTATTTTTGTTAGAAATTAATTTGTTTGTTGGTTGTAATATAAATTACATTGCTTTATCAATATTTATCTTGTAAGAGGTTTAATGATTGCATTTGGATTGACCATTTCATTTCAACAATTATACCTTGCTTAAATAAATCCATAGCTTGCTAAAATTTAATTCTACTTATTAATGCAATTGTTTTATACTTAAAGAAAAGGTTTTTTTTTGTGAATTAAATCTTTCATACATTGTTTCATTCAAACTAGTCATAATCTCTCTTTTAATTAAAATTGATATTTGTGGAAATTTAGTTTGTTGTATAATAAAAACTTGCTTATTCATTTCAAAATTATTTTGTTGCATTATACTATTATTTGCATTAAGCTAAATAACTTTCAAAGATTATTTTAAAAAATAATTATGTCATTTCACATAAGAACAAGTGAGCCATTTGCTTTGTCAATTTTTTTGCAAGTTGATATTTTGTAAAGTGATCATTATATATTGTGTGATCACCATTTCATTTGAGGTAGATTGTCAATTATTTAACCTACCCAATTATAAGAGAATACAAAGTTTTTATTGGGGTTGTACTCGCCTTGTTATAGAGAGTATGTGATTGTTGTTGGGGTTGTACTCACCATGTTGTAAGAGAGTATGAAACTATTGTTAGAGTTGTACTCACCTCATTATAGAATAGTACATTTTGTAATTAGGTTTTGTTAGGTTAGTAGATTCCTAGCCAAGTTAGACAGGAGTGGACATAAGCCTATTTAGGGTTTTGGATCCACATAAAAATCTTGTGCAAGTTGTCTTACTTTATTTTTCTTACTCTATAATTTTTAGCATAATTGTAGCCCTAATCACTAATATTTTAAAATTAGATAGAATTTTTTGGCCCCATATAAAATAAAAGGCCTTAAAATAAGTTAAGATTTTTAATGACAATCTTCCCCTATCATTAGACTATCTAATTTTTCTAAAACATTTGAGTAACATGTGATGCTTTTGAAATTGGAATTTGAGGAATACTAAATAAGAAAGATCATCTTATAGCTTTTTTTAGTGAAAAATTAAATGAATTAATCAACAATATTCAATATATGATGGAGAATATTATATTATTTAATTCTTGAGATACTAGTGACACTACTTTCTAGATAGAGAGTTCAATCTTAACTCAAACCATCACAGCCTCAAGTTCATAAACACCCAATGAAAGTAAGTCATGGGCATGCTATGTCGGTCAAGTTTTTATAGGATTATTCTTTTATTCTTAAACATAAGCTTGGAATTAAGAATAGACTCACAGATGCATTATCTAAGGTAACCTTGACCATCTCATATCCAGAATTTAAAGTTATGGGATTTGATTAAACTTCAAAATGAATATCTAGTTTGCCCTGACTTTCATTTGAAATAATTATATAAACCTCTAAGACTATAAAGAATATTCTCTACGATTAATGGATATCTATATAAAGAAAAACAACTATACATTCCTAAAACATCACTTAGAGATTTTTTTATCTCGAGTTACATTCTGGAGGATAGCTAAATATTTTATAAATAAAATAAAATTAATAATTTGATGAAAAATAGATTTTATTAGCTTTCACTTAAAGCGAGATGTTCAAAGATGGTGACCTAATGCCTAACTTATAAATAAGCTAAAGCAACTAAACAAGTCTAGTTAATATACAACATTACATATCCCATATGCCTGGAAGATCTATTAATGGATTTGGATTATCCCGTACAGCTTGAGGACATGATAACATCTTTTGTGGTAGTCAATTGCTTATCAAAGATAGTCCATTTTTAACCTTATTATTAAAAAATTAATCGTGCTTCCCATATAGCAAGACTCTTATGTAAATAAATTAGACATTTACATGGCTTACCTTCAACTTTTGTTAATGATCATGATGTTCGATTTTTTTTCATATTTTTAGTGAGACTTCATAAAAATTATTTGGCACTAAATTGAAATTCATTTGTCTTTTATTCTAAAACTAATGACCAAACTGAAGAAGTAAATTAGACTTTGGGAAGATGTCTTATAGGAAATACTCTAAAAAATTAAGACTTATATTTACATATCTCAGAATTTTCCTATAAAGACTTCAACTTTTAAAATATTATATTGCATGATCCCTAGACAACTAATTGTTGTAGATCCAATCTCTCATCTTCTGCATTTTCATTTATCAAAATTTTTGCAAAGCCTCCATGATATATAAGAATCAAATTGTGTTGAGTAAGAACAAATATGCTGCTAAGGAAAACCATAATAGATAAAAAAGAGTTTAAAGAAGATGACTATATTGTAATTCACATCCATCTAAAGCATTTAAGAAATTACACGCAAGGGCTTATGCCCCATTCAAAGTATTTAAAAAGATTGGATCTAATGCCAATCATCTTGATTTTCCTTTTGATATGCTAATTCATCCAATTGCTAATATTAAAAAAATTATTATATAAGGGAGTTAGATAACCTCCACTTGTTCCATCTAACTCTTTGGCAAGAGACATAGTTTCCCATTTATAAAATCCTACATTTTTGGAAGTCATCATTATAGATGTACTCATCTATCCAGCAATTAAGCCTCAATTTTTAATTCATTGAAAAAATAAATCACCAACTAATGATGCCAGGTTGACCCATACTAACAAAGAGATCTTAGAGTAGAGTTTAATTGAATATGAGATAGTTAATGTAGTATATCATGAAGAAAATAAATTAAAAGACTAATTACAAGAGCTAAGACAAAAGCCCAAGTAAGAGAACAAATAAATTGACCAACTACAAGAGCCCAAACTATAGTCTAATAAAGGGTGCATATTCTAAAACATCTTAAATACAATTTTAATTTTGACCTTTTTATATTTTAATTTCATATCTAAAAGTCTGCATGGCCTCTAATGATATGAAGGAGACTTTAAAAATAAGTGTTTGAAACACTTCCTTAATAAATAGCCATCAATCATTCCTTTTTCTTTCTTTTTTTCCCTTCATATTTTCCCTCTAAAAGTGTTAGCCCTAAAGTCTTGCAATGCTATATAAACATGGTCTAAAATACTTTATAATTTTAATTGTTGAATAAATTATTTTGAATAAAGTATTATTCTTTTTTCTACCTTGGTGGGTAAAATTTGTCTTTTCTTCGGTGAGAATAGGTAGTTAAACTTTGTTCAATTTTTTATTTTCTTAATATTTTATTTTTAATTTACTTAAGTCCTTTTCTATCCTTAGCTTCCTCCAAGACTAGCCATCACTCATCTCAAATCGCACATCCACTCCAAAGCCTCACCTGAAGCTCTTAGCCAAACTATCTAAGATTAAGACCTAGTCTCATTCCTCATCCAATAACACTCTTATAAATTGTACTACACCTAACCATCTACTTTAGATCATTATTTCACTTTTTAAGCTACTCATCTATAACTATTTCTAGCCATTTACCTTATACACACACTATTTTATAAAGAGATCTTTTAAATCATCCCAAACAAACTCAAACCGAGCTAGTCTGGAAGGTTTCACCATAAGAAAATAATAAATTCTTCAACATTTCACCAAAAGGCTACTTACCATCGTCACTCATCTACATGAACTTTCCATAGAAGTGGACGCCTAGGCTTCGATACCTAGTGTTCATGCGCAATACCTAATTTAAGTAAAAGTACAAGATAGAGAGTTTAATGCTTAGGTGCTAGACTTAAAATTAGAAACACATAAACATAAAGCATGACTAGGCGCTCGATCTTGGCTTAAGCATGGTGGCTACTATGATTTGACCTAAATTTTCCTAGATTTATTTTCAAATGAGGAGGATATCTTATAGTCTTATTTAATGAATTATTAAGAACAAATTTAAAGAATTTTTTTATCAATCATTAAACTATATTCTTTTAGATTTTAAAGGGTTTAAAAAATAGTTATGAAGGTTACTTTAAGATCTTTGGAGAAGCAAATTGGAGAGATCTTAAGGGAAAAGAGCAAGGTTAATGTTTTCCCCTGTCTTTTTAATTCTTCTTTCTCTTTATATTATTATATCAAAATTCATGCACAAATATTAAAGTGTATATTTCTATTTTGTTCATAAACTAAACTCCCCATCTAGGGGTCAAGATATAACCATGTTGATTTTTTGTTAGTTTTATTTTAATGAAGATTGGAGTTTTTTAAATATGAAGTATTTTATTCTAAGCTTTCATGCTTATTATTTTGACTGGGCATATTTCAATAGTTTAGGAGGTCTTTTTGAAACTAAGAGGTGGAAGATAGACTCATCATGGACAAAAAATCACAATGAGAAGTCATAGGTTTGTAAAAAAATTGAAGAGATCAAGTAGTTAATTTTGAAATCCTAAAAGCTTTGATGAAATTTTTTGGCATTAAATTACCATCAAGAGGTAGATAGGTAGTTTTTGCAAGAGAAAAAAGGAACCAGAGTAGCTTTCGGGATTAAGATAGTTTGGACCACCTTGATAAAAAAATTGATAAAAAAATTCACTTCTTATTAAATTAAAATCTTAATTGCACAAAATGACTTTAATGAAATCTAAACCTTAGGTTTATTCATATTAAAATCTCTGACATTAATTCATGCCTTGGTTGGTTAATTGGTTTTTTTGATAGATTTATGAGTCAATTTAATTTTTTTCTCAGCAACAAAATTTTTTTATTTAAATTATAAATAATCATTTAATTTTGGTTGTTGATGTTCAATCCTTGTAGGATGATACACAACCCACTCTTTATTTTTTATAAGGCAATTATATACTCTTGAGTAAATTGATCATCTTAACCACATCAGATAAATTGATTAGCTTAGGCATTTCATTGAATTATGTGTGATGCCCTTATATATAGTGATTACTTCTAACTCTTTCCAAGAATGCTTGAGCTAGCTCCTTCCCCTTTAGGTTTACAATGTCCTATTTATAGAGTTTTGAGAGGAGAATGTTAATGAAATTTGCCAAAATCTCAAAATACATCATTATACATTTTGAGTTCTTTAATAAAAAATGTCTTTCAACATTTTAGTGCCTTAATAACTTTAAAATTAAATGGTTTTAGCTTATTGGAATCATCTAGCTGCTTGATTTAATGATAAACATACTAGATTTGAAAATCATTTGACCTTTAATTAATACTTCAAAATTTGTAATTGCACGTGAAGAGCTCAATTTAGACACATTTGGACTCAGATTCAATTACTTTTCGTGGCAACAGGATTACCTGATTGAGATGTTCAATTTGACTATAAATTTATTAAAGTTAAAGTTTGGATGATCATGAATATAATTCTGGAATTCTCTATCACCTATGTTGCATCAAGATCTTTGGTGATTGACAAAATTTTTGGATAATATATTGATAAATATAATAAAAATTCACGTGGGATAAAATTCATAGTCACTATATTTATATAATTAATAACAATTACTGTCTGCAATTATTTATGTGATTTAGAATTATTTATTTATTTTTTTGAAAATGCTGTGGCTAATCCTTAATTATTCAACTTATATAAATCACCAAGATATTAAATTTTATACTCAAATGCTTAATTCGAATTGGAACCATAATTAAAATTTATTCATGTATACTACTTAATTCAACTAAACAAAATAAGGTATAATCTGATACATATTTTGCCAAAACCTGCACAAAGTTTAGGAACATATCAATCTTATTGTATTCATCTGTCTTTTCCTGCAGCTTCACCTTGCAGCCCTCAAATTATGTTAAAAGAACATAAAAAAAATGTTTTTTACAGCCCTGAATTTATAATGTAATCTAATTTGTGACCTGTATCTAGATGCACAAATATTTCGATTCATTCTTGATCACATCATTGTATATCTATATATCTATATATATATATATATATATATATATATATATATATATATATATATATATATATATATATATATATATATCTATTAATTATAATAATTTATCTTTTGTACACTCAGGCCGACCTTATAGACTATTTTACACTAAATTATTTGCTAAATTGATATTTTTTAATAATCCAATAATCTAAACCACTTTATAAATTAAAGTTTTTAACTATTTTTAAAATTAATGATATATTTTTTTAACATGGCCACTATTATTTAAATAACTTTTAAAAAATTAATATTTCAATTGTATTTCTTTTAATAACATTAAAAATAAGTTAGTAACAACATCTAAAAATTTACAGCCTATTTGGGATTACTTTTATTTTTTTTATTTTATTTTATTTATATTTTATTTAAAATAAAATATATTTATGGTGATAGATATTTTTAAAATACTAAAATATCAAAATCAATTTGATCCATTTTGTATAGTTGAAATACTAAATTAACATGAATTATATATCATTATTTTTGTATGAGCAATAAGAAAAATATTATCTATTGTGTTTAGGTCAGATTTGCATTTCAATACGTCATCAACTTGTTTGCCTTCAAAGACGAGTTGTCCATAAAAAAGTGTCGAAGCTACAAACGCGGCTGCTGACCCACGAGATTCACAATCTGCCCCACACACCAAGATGACAGCTGCGTCCGAGTAGCTAGATGGGATGAGTTCCATGTCTTTTCTTTTTCTGAATATTTCTTCCTCCAAAAGCGCTGTGATAAGTTCCATTCAAGCACTCTAACGTTCTCACAATGATAGGAACATAATTCATAAAATATTTCTTTGATATTTGTAAAAAAATAAAAACACTTTTCGTTTGAAGAATGATGACCATTAAACTTATCTGAAAATAAATCATGAGTAAAAGCCTTTCTTATCTTCTTTCTATGCAGACTTTTTTTTTTTTTTTTTTTTTAAATTTATCTGGGGTATTTTATTCACAAAATTAAGGTTCTATAAATTCACTCAGAACTATCTAATCAACCTAAAAAAGCTAAATACATCCAAAATCAAAGCATAAAATTGTAAGAGTAAAATGATAAATCGACAACCATATGAAGGCAATGAGCTAAAAAATAAAGTAACTGAGGAGAAGAGTCCATGACACTAAGCAACTAAGGACAAAACTAAAACTAATGTTAAAATCCAAAGACAAGTTTGAGCCAATTATAATAGTAAATAAACTATAATTTGAGCTTGATTGAAAAAGGATAAAGAAGGCTCTCATTCACTATGGGGCAATAATTATGAGCAACCAACATTAACCATAAATACAAATGAAGTGAAGACCACACTCGTCCCTAACACAAATAATTGGGGGTTGTCATTTGAGACATAATATATGGTCCAAGGACAAAGTGCTAATGAAGGTATCCACACAATCCATTAAGTGTATAAAAAACAAAAGTGACTAAAAGGAATAGGCAAGACATCCAGTGAAAGACAATGCCCCAATACTAAGGATAAGCCAAATACTATAAATAGCCAAGAATGGGGATAACGCTAAGAAGCCACCGTCTGATAGAATCCAAAGCAATAATCAGCAAATATTGCACTTGTAGATACATTAGAGAAGTTAATAACAAAAAAAGGGTATCAAACAAAACCAACAAGTACAAACAGATTATTCTCATACCAACCATCACCAAAGGCTTATCTCAAAAGACAAGCAATTACCGGAACCACATAAAATACCATAAAAATAGAAGGCATCACGGGTCATCGACAACTGCAATCCAATAAAGGAAAGCAGAAGGCTCACCACATACCGAGACCGTAATGAGGAAAAATCAAAAAAACAAAACCAGGATAATCATAAATTTGAAACAGTGGAATGCTCCGACAGTAGATCCACAAAACCCGAACACAAATACCGATTAATAACATTCCAATAATACCAAAAAAATAATCGCACTTGACCATAGGAATCATACATATACATTAGGATCCAAACACCAACAATCCAATTAAAATGCCAAATAAAGCCTAACATAAGGCTCCACTGTAAAACAACCGCAATCTCAACGTAAAGGAACCAAAACCATGGAAGGAAAATTCATAAACTTCATTAGTGGAAAGTACCAAAAAAATAAAAATAAAGGATGGTTGGACGTCGGCTCAAGCAATACCAAACCAATGAGAATTTGTTAAAATCTGCAATATGGGTAGCTGATCGTCGAGGTTAACTAAACCTTTGAGATGATGAGGTAGAGTTAAGTTATCAAAGATAGCTCTATTAGTCAACCTAAGTTTGCTAGAAAATCGGCATGCATTGCCTTCCCTCAAACATGGGAGATCTTATAACGAATTTAGAAAGGAGGGTCCAGATGCTTGAGCACGTAAAACAATTCAGCATTACTAGCCGTAAGTTAAGAGGTCATAATCAGCAGCATCCACTTCAATCCGGATGTTAAACCATTGTTGAAGGCAAATCTCAATGGCATAGTACAGCCATATTGACATATGGAGCGAGCATTTGAGGAAAAGCAAAAGCATAAAGAACTTTACCTGTAGTCTCTAAAAATACCACCACAAGTAACCATTACGGTGCAGAACCATCATTAATTTTAAGAAGATTGTTTTGGGTTTAACCCAATAAACAACCTTGATAACGATATAGTTGGAAGAGGTAGATGAAGACCTAATTTGGCGAACAATAAAACAACCTTTGAAGTGTTTACTGATAACTTGGCATTGAATAGGTCACTAATTTTGTATTTTATTCTAGCAATTTTTACGTGGTTCATAGCTATCGTTGTGTTTTGCTTAGTTTCCATCCATATAAACCAAATAATAATACTAGCCATAGTAATTTTGATGTGACCTTTAGGGTTGTTTTTAAAATAAATATCTAGAAGTTGGTATATGGATAAGGAACCATTGAAAAGGTCAATGTTAAAAGATCATCATACCACGCCCACTTACGAATGGCCCCATTAACAACAGATGATTAACCTCTTGATGTGAAAACAACAATAACATTTAGAGGGTAAGTGGAAGCCTTTGTTCCACATTAAAGAATCAACGAATAAAGTTCTTAAGAATACCAAACAAGAATTGAGTAAGTGGTAGGAATATTGTTATGCCAAATTTTGTCATAGGCGTTAGAGAATTGAGCATTTCTATTATTATACATCCTTTTTAAATTAAATTCACCATTAGAAAGTTTAAAGAATCGATCCTTGGGCACGCGGAGATTTGAATGAAATGTAGCTTATCTATTATAGAGGAGGGGATGTATTCCAGGAGTTTAGAAATATTCCACTTATTATTAAGCGAATGAGTTAACTCTAATGGTATCGGTAGAGTCAGAAAAAATAGTCAATGGACCCGGTACCAATCAGTTATCTTGCCAAAAATAAGAGTTGCCGAATTTATGAGTAATTTGTGACCATCCATTTAATGCTACATAGTCTTCTCCAAATTGGAGTCTAGCATTAGAACAAGTTATAGGGTGCTTCCCTTGGCATTTAACATTCAGCCCAAAGGTTATAATTGCATCTAAAGTTCCACCAAAGTTTGTGAGAAAATGCAGTGATTGTATCTTTAATAGTCTTACGCAAGACGCCTTCCTCAAAGGGGACAACGGTTGCATATGTAAGCCTGATAGATTGAATGAGATAAATAGGTAAGGAATTGAGGTGCTCTTAATCGAGTAAGCCTACCTCAAAGGAGAGAAAGTTATATTCCCAAGAAGAAATACGATTAGAGATCTTTTGGATTATCTCATCGAAATGATGTGACCTTTTGTGACCTTTGCAAGGAGCACCAAGGTATTTAAGAGGCCGATGTTGCTTAAAATCGATACGTTGAATATGGTTAATCTATTGGTGGCAATTTTGGATGAAGGAATAAAGCAACATTTTGTCTTGTTAAAGTTAATCCACTTTCCTCCAAAATTCTTGAGTAATTTTAAGATTGTTTTATATGAGGGATAGGCGCATTGCAGAAGATGATAAGCGTCATGAAAGCAGGAATTCCTCCACGAGTTTTATAAAGCAAGTTAGGTTTATACAAGAAAATATCATTCAAACACAGAAAGATAGTCAGAATGATAAAAAGTAGAAAGAGGGTCTCCTTGTCTCAAGCCATGGGTAGATGTGAAAAACGGTCGACTCACTATTGATTATCACAGAAAAGCATTGGTGGCACAATTTTAATAAGATTAATAAGCTTGAGAGAACCCAAAAGGCGAAGAATCTTAAATAAAAAAGTCCCAGAGAGATTGTCAAAAGCTTTAGAAATATCTAGTTTGAAGATAATGTTACCACCTCTTGTGGGAACGCTTCGATGTCATGGATTAATTCTTGGGCAGGAGGATGTTATCGAAATAGCTCTACCTTTCATAAATCATTGATTTTGAGAGATAATCTTGGGGAGCAAGGGCCTAATTCGATTGATTAGCTTAGCAATTAATTTCGAAAAGGTGCAAAGACATAGTCTAAAATCAGATTCCGTTTGAATTTTTAGGGATAAGAATGATGGAGGTACTAGCAAGGCTCTAGGAAGTTCCCTCAAAAAAATCCAAAACCGCATTAATCATTTTAATAGTGGACCATGTGTTGGAAGAAATGGGTAGTAAAAGTTAATGATAGAATCAGTGCTATTAAGGGTGCTTCCATGGGTGCAGTGAAAATTGTTTTGCTCAATCAAGGAGGGAATCAAGTGAGGATTGGAGATATCAATAAGTTCGGGTTTGTGTTAAGTAATTTTTTAAAATGGTTTAAATAGTCTTGCAATTCTTCTTTATGATGTGCCATTCTCGTTTTAATTTTTTAATAGAGTTTAGAACTTTTCTTTTTTGAAAAGTGAAAATATTTAGTATTTCATGTGTCATTTATTTGTTTACTAGCGACTTTTGGCCTTGATAAGTTTCTTCCATATTTTGAAATGTGATCATCCTTAGCTTCCTTAAGTTGGTATGTTTGGT
Source organism: Cymbidium sinense (assembly GCA_021442155.1). Taxonomy (NCBI): domain Eukaryota; kingdom Viridiplantae; phylum Streptophyta; class Magnoliopsida; order Asparagales; family Orchidaceae; genus Cymbidium; species Cymbidium sinense. The sequence goes on from CM038215.1 coordinate 206,451,344, forward strand.
AAATCCATGATGACGCTTCTTCAAGAGAGCAAACCAAATTCTCCATACTTTTAAATTAGCAAAAGGTTTTAAAATGATGTTTGTTCCACCAATTTAGAGTTTGTTTGCGTTTAAGTTTTAAAATCGGATCATACCTTTATGAGTTGTCGTGGTGGATAAGCCATCCGGTTCATAGAACAACATTCAAAAAAGATTATATTTGTCCACATATTTTGAAATCTAAAGGGGAAGGGGACTGCAGGAGGAGTTCATAAGAAATTAGAAGTGAGCGTGATCAGAAAGTTCTACTCAAATGTTGTGGTGTTTGGCCATTGGTCAATCAGTGAGTTGAATAGAATGATCGGCGTTGCCAAAGTCAGTTGTTCCAAGTGAAGTTAGAACCTGTAAAACCGATGTCGATTAAGTTACAATCAAGGATCATATTCGCGAAATCTTCCATTGAGTGGGTGTTTGGGGAGGATCCCCCCCTTCTTTCGGAGGCTGTAAGAATAGTGTTAAAATCACCTCCAACAATCCAAGGTAAAGTGAGATGCAAAGGATCTTAAATTATTCCAAAGGATGTTCCCCCTCATTTACAAGCGGCATAAATAAAAGAACCAGTAGAGAAATCCCCAAAGAGATGAGAACATTAATCAATTTAATGCTTAGGATGGTGATAGAGATTGATGGTTTAGCACCAAATTTTATTGCTAATGTTATGAAAAAGTTTTGGAAACCGATTTTACGTGCAACCTTAGCAATCTTGGAAGAGTGAATAAGAGGTTCTAAAATAATAAGGAGTGAGAGCGTTGTGAGTGCGACAAAGGCTTGACCCTATTATGGACAATAGGGTCCCAATACCACGAATATTCCAAATAATAGACCTAATCATACGAAGATCACGAAAATTTGAAGAGCATAATAAGGAAAATGGAAAGGAAGATGTAAAGAAAACCTAATTGCATTTTTAAGAGGTATGGAGGATCGGTGGATCTAGTGGAGCTTCTTGTAGACTTCTTTTTGCTTAGGAAAGCTTGTTTGGAAAAGGTCTTTCAGTCTCAGATCTCCATCGAAAGAGAGTAAGATAAAAGATTCATGTTAGCTTCAGTGGTAATTCTAGGAATGGAGATAGAGATTTCCCCTTCTTCGATGTCTGTATGTTGTTGATAGGATAGGTTATTCTGAGTATCTATATGAGCTATATTGAAGGTGGTGATTTGTTCAGTCACTATTTCAGTATTATGAGTTGAATGTTTTTCTAAAACTACGGTTTCTTCACTACGTTTGTTTTGTTCGGATGTCAAAGTGCCATGAGTCTCTCTTGTTTTTTCCCCAACAAGATCATCACCATTGTTTCTTTGTGCTAGGTCAGTAGGGTAAATTTCAATATTGGGTTGGGGCACTAAATTGTCTATAGGTACAAATTCAACGGGGTTAATCCTTTCCCCCTCACAGGACGTATCTTCATGAGATTCCACTAATTCATTGTGAAGCCCTTTTTGCGAATCGGTATGCGGATTTGTGTCTATTTGATTGATTTTGGGAACATAGGCCATTTTTGTAGGTTGATCTTTTGGTAAAGATGAGATGGGATCTGATAACTTATTTTTTTTTAGCTGTGGGTGGAGAATAAAACAATCAGAGTTTTCATGCCCATGAATTTTGCAATGGGAGAGGAAAGTTTTCAAATTCAACTTTTGGTTATAGCCTAGTTTTTTGAGCCTATCAAACTTCTTTTGGTGCTTTTGGTAATATCTATTTCAACTAAGATCCGAACCCCGCGATTTCACACCGTGGCACGATCTATTTGTAAAGGTCGACCAAATAAAGCCCCACGGCAAATAGGACTTGATGTGTAACAAAATGAATGCATGTTAGGGAAAGATAGCCAAATTGGGACAATGGGGACTCTTCCTTAACATCAAAACTAGGCACTTAAGGAGGCGCATTTGACAATTATAAACTAGGTAAGAGCGGCGTGCGAACACTCTAATAATCAGATCATTATTTAGTTGGATAAGCACATGCCGAGGGTCAATCCTCTAGAAAGAACCCGATAGTTTTAGAGTATGAAAGAAAGCTCGAATCTTATCAACAGTAGGTCTCCGTAAATTAAATTTCCCAATCGTGAATATTGAAGGTTTAGCTAATTTTCAACATCCGTATACGAACACATCACGGCGGGGATTCCACAGCGAGCAATTAAGTTAACCGATTCATAAGGAGAATGATTGTTACCGGATAACGCTTCCTTGAAGGATTTCACTGGAGCATTGGATGAAGGAGCGAACTTACAGAGGGGCATCGCCTCGGATCCATCCAGTGCGAGAGATAAGGTTTGCGGAAAGGATATTTTCCATCATCAAGCGGATCTGAATGGACATTTGAGGCGAATCCACGGAAGCAAAACAAGCAGCTTCCTGGCTGACGCAAGACGAAAGGAAAGCCCTAGGTCGCGTTCGAGAAAAAAGGTTTTGACATAGTTTTATAAGTTATCCTTGACCAAAGTAAGCCTTTTCATAAACTTAAGTTCTATAATAGGGCACACCCTTTTATTCATTTCGTACAAGTCTAAAGTGTAGCTAGGTCACTTTGATAGCAAACTATGTTGGTACGACTAATAGTTGCTTATTGTGTTAGTTAAGAGTGATATTTGATGCACATTTGGTGAAGCTATACTTTTGCAATAGTATAAATTATATTTTTCCTATAGGAATTTAATTATAAAATTTAATTTTGATTTTATTTTTATAAGGGCTATGTGCCAATATTTAAAAAGATAACTAATAGTTTCTATTACTATTAATTTAAATGATATATGTGTTTATTTCTATTATAATATAAACTATTTGTTTTTGCTAATACTTTATCTTTTTATTTTTATACTTATACTTTTTAGTTAATAAAATTTATATATGCAATTAGTTTATGAACTTGTACATTTTTTAGATCGAAATCTAAGTGTGCATCCAAGAATAAATGGTGTAGGAGCACTGAAGATAAACTAGTAATAATAACCAAGATTGAAATAAATCTGGTTATTTTTATATTGTTAATATTGATTAATGTATAAATTTAGTAGTTGTTCATATTATGTAGAGTCCAATTACCATGTATTATTAATACTAGGAGTATCTTAATAGACACATCTACATGTAGCATCAACTTATTCTATTATGTTTGGCTCCATAAACTTTTACTCTTTTCTAGTCAATTTACCTAGCCACCATTTATTAATTTTACTAGGAGTATCCCATCATGAACATCTACATCTAGCCTCTACCTTTTCTTTTAAATTTGGTTACATAAACTTTACACCTTTCTAGTTGATTTATCAGTTACTTATCTTTTGTTTTTTCTTAAACTATTGTGTGCCGTTTATATAAAATTATGCCTTATAGTAGACTTATAACTTTTTCTTCTTGTTTGAAAAAGATAAAGAAAATTGATGATTCAATTTTTGATAATTTGGATTATCATACAACCAAAAATGATGTGTTAGGCTAGAATCAATAAGTGCAATTTAAAATTAGTAAACACCTTTATTCCCATGTCTTAAGCCCACAACCGAGAAGAAGAGAAATATATATATATATATATATATATATATATATATATATATATATATGTATATATTCACTCAAGATCTTAATGAACATCTTATTCACAATGGCCAAAATAAGAAAAAAACGAAAATTTTAACATAATTAAAACAATTAGGAGACAAAATTTGTTTTTTAAATATTTATAAATCAACTTGAAACATAGCTCAATTGAAGTACTATGTACAACTTTCAATTACTCTGGTAAAATTATTGATCGACACACAATGATTTGTTCACTTATGATTTTAATTCCTACATGCTGATGATTTGTTCACTTAATGATGCCATGTTGCTTATTATAAACAAATACATCATTTACTAATCATGATGTGAAACCACTTATTAATAATTTCTTTGATGTTCATAAATGATGATGACATATATAGTGCTATGAAACAAGTAATGCTCACAGTTCCTATCAGTATCACAAATAGCTGACCCTCCTTTGATGGTCTCTTCATCACTTCTAATAACTTGTATGAGAATCAATATTGGTGTTATTAATATCATCGCCTTATATTATTTATTTAAGCATTTCTTCCAAAATTATGGCCTTGTTATAAAATCCATTGAGCATTAAACGTTTCACTAAAAAAAAATTAATTTACCATAGTATAATCATATAATTTAAACTTGTTTTGGTTCCATCTAATAAAGTTTGATGAGGGATAAGAATTACAGGTGAAATTTAGCTGTAATTATATTTTAAACGAAATACATTGCTGAACGACAATAATTGGACGGCTAGCCATGCAAGTTTATATAATGGACGGCCTTTAAGTGAAGAAAGCTGCCATGGTTAAGCGTGAGTTTCTTCCTTCCAAGGTGTGCTAGGAGACGTTTGATAACTTTGAATGCAATGAAGAAAATTAATTTGGAGTTGCAATGCAGTTTCGCCACTGCATTCAATAACCTATTCTCCTTTTTATCGTCAGCTTCTACGTTAACTTTATATTCTTACGATAATGATAAGAATAAGAGTACGTTGATTTATGTTCATCTTTGTTTCTTAAAGGAGCTTTTTTTCAGACAGGGAAAGCATTTGAATCCGATACTTTGGGATTCCTCATTCTTTTTTTTTTTTTCTTAGGGAACCCCATATAGGGGAATTTTATTGCTCATAAGAAAAGGTTATAAGATCCTTAAAGAAGGGGTTAAACTCTGAGTCTATCGCTCAAAGAGCTACAATCAACCTAAAGAGTGAAACCCGCACCTAAAACAAAACTCTCACAATAAAAGCAAATATACTACCCAAATACAGAAAACTCAGGCACCCACCATAAGTCCCGCCAACGTCCAATGGGAGGAATATAAGAGATTTTGCATCCCAAGGAAAAAGTCTGCTAGAACCTGCATTAAGAGAAAAGAAACCTGCAAACAAACTTGAATGCCAGCTAGTACCCATAAAAAGAAATTAATTATACTGGGAAACCATAAGACAGAGAAAACGGGGTGCAGCAAACAATCCACACTAGTTTGGGGCTGCCACATACATATACCTTCCGCATGGGGGTACCGCCCATATGCTACAACCATCCAAATTAGAGGAGTAATTTGCCACCCGTCAGAGAAAACAAACCTGAGACCACCGTTTATCCAAAGGAAAATTATATAGCTCAACAACATGATATGACCACTAAACATAAAATTATTAATTTCTCAATGGAGTCAAAATCACCTTCCTTTCAAAGAGCCACCGATTATAATTAGATTTAAGAGAGCATAGCATGCATCCTCAAAATCCCAAACCAAAGAGAAACATATACAACACCAAAGAGCCATATAAATTCAACCTCTATCAATAAATAACCCCACCAATCCACCCGATCCATATGAGCATAACCTGAAAATGCAATATAATCAAAAAAGGCAAGCATTAAAAAATAATTCCTACAAAGAAGCGCCTCCCCAATCCAAAGGAATACCTATCTGACCAAAGAGGCTTATAAATCCAACCTCTATCAATAAAAAACCCCACCAATCCACCCAAGATCCATAAGCATAACTTGAAATAGAATAAAAAATGAAACAAAAGGAAAGAGCAATCAACACAAACTCCGTGAGGAACCATCCCATTCTCGCATAGAGTAATGCAACAACCACAACATCACCGAGCAAGAAAATGACAACAAACTGCCACCAAAAATCAAAATGATAGGAGGGAACTTACCGTTCCAGGAAAACACAACGGAAATTACCATAGCCACAAAATGTATTAAACTTTTTCCCGCAGACAAGGTAAACAGAATACCATGATATTCCGCCTAGGAAAAGATATAGCGGTTATCCCTATCTCCCAAAGGAGCTTTAGAAAATACTCCTAAAAACTGCAAAGGCCAATTTAATACAAGCATAGAAACACAAAGCATGATAAAAATTTCCATCTCCAACCATCCAATTAGCAAAAAAATGTCCAAACCCAGAAAACATCAGGCCGCAAATAGAAAAACAGCAAAACCAACAGGGTAAATGGATAAACATCATGAAAAGCATCGACATATCAGAAAACCAAGACAATTCTTATCTATGTTGTAGCAGTAGAACATTAAAACCCCAAATAGGGATAAGGAAAGACAGCCACCAGCAGATGAACAGAGAAGATATTCAGTCGGAGCTATAGGCCTCTCATATAAAATAAGGAAGCTACACAAATAAAAGAAGTCTGAATGCTCTTCAAAGTGCAGCAGAAAGACCAAAGAAACAATAAAAACTAGTTGTAACAAAATCATGTAACCTAAATTCTAATATAAGGAAGCTCAGTCTTATCAAGGTTAACCAAACCTTGCAATTGTTTAGGGAGAGTAAGATGATCAAAAATTGTTATTTCATTCAATCTAGCACCTAAATTAGCAAGGTAATCATCACATGCATTACCTTCCCGCCAAACATGGGTGATTTTATAACAAAATTGAGAAAGAAGAGATCTAGTTTGCTTGAGTAAATTGTATAAATCAGAATTTCTAGATTTATTGGAGTTCAAGAGGTCAATTAGCAGGAGAGCATCCACCTCAATCCAGATATTGAGCCAACCTTTCTGGAGGCAAATCTCAAGAGCATTATATACTTCCATAAGTTCAGCAAAGGGGACAGAGCAAGTATGAAGAGGATAAGCAAAAGCATAGAGGACATTTCCGGTAGAGTTTCTGAAGATTCCACCATAGCTAGAGGCATTATGAGATACAGAGCCATCAGTATTGATTTTAATAACATTATCATGAGGTTTGGCCCAATAAACTATCTGGACATGATTACAACTTGCTTGAGCCGGCAATTGAAAACCCAATTTAATAGCCACAGATTTACACCCTTTAAAGTGCTTATATTTAATGAGATTGGCATTAAACAAATCACAGATTTTGTATTTAGTTCTAGCAATTATCTTCATGTGATTCATAGCAATATCGCTGTGTTTAGCATCATTTTTGGCCATCCATATAAACCAAATAGTAATAATAGCAGTAACGACTTTAATGTGACCTTTATTATTATTTTCAAAATAGATTTCAAGGAGCTGATATATTGTTAGCGAGTCATTGAATTTGACAATGTTAAAGAGATCATCATACCAAAGCCAAAGCTTAGAAGCAATGGCCCCGTTAACAAATTGATGATTAATATTTTCAATATGAAAGCAACAATGACATTTTGAAGGTAATTGAAAACCTTTGCCCCACATCAAGGAGTCAACAGAGATAAAGTTTTTCAATATACGCCAAATTGGAATAGAGTAGGAAATAGGAATATTATTATGCCAAAGTTTAGCATACACATTAGAAAATTCATGTGCTTCTTTAATATGAAGCCAAACATTTTTCAAGTTGAATTCTCCACTATGAGAGAGCTTAAAGAGAATATGATCCTGTTTGTTAGGAGTAATAGATATATTATTAAGTTTGCCTAAAATAGAAGAAGGGATATACTCAATGAGCTTAGAGTTGTTCCACATATTATTTTGCCAGAATGATTTGACTTTGATATTATCAATTGAATGGGAAGAAAGTAATTCATCAATGGACCCACTTCCAATCCAGTTATCTTGCCAGAAAAAAGAGTTTCCAGAATTAATGCCCCAAAAAATTAATGATTCCGCCTTCCACTTGATGCTACAAAGTCTTCTCCAAATAGGAGAATCTCTCGGTTTGTAGAAGCAATTAAGAGGGTGCTTTGCTTGGCAATATTTGGCAGTCATGAAGTTAGCCCAAAGGCTATTGTTACTTCTAAAATTCCACCAAAGCTTGTAAGAAAAAGCAGTGATGGTATCCCAAATATTCTTCCAATCAATACCACCTTCCTCGAAGGTACTTTGTGCCAAGAGGACCGGTGAGGAGGTGTTAGAACCCCAGAATTTGTTAATAAGCCGCTCAATCCGGTTAATGATAAAATTGGTTGGCACAATGGTTTGAATGAGATATAGAGGCATAGAGTTAAGAGTGCTCTTAATCAGTGTAAGCCTACCACCAAAAGAGAGTAAATGATATTCCCAAGCAGAAATATGATTAGAGATTTCTTGGATTAATTCATTGAAAAGATGTGATTTTTATGACCTTTGAAAAGTGGGGCTCCAAGATATTTAATAGGAAGTTGATGTTGCTGAAAAGTAGTGATCCTCAAAATATGGTTAATCCTATTACTAGAGATTTTAGAAGAAGGTATGAAGCAACATTTATGGGAGATGCCATTGTAGGGAGATGCCTCTATCTTTTGAGATAGTACATCATACCTCTATGTCAATCATCACTTTAATAAGTATCCTCACGACGTGGTGTCCCCACCCAACATGACCATCCAAAAGTAAACACCATAATACAGTATAATGGGTAGTAGTTTAGAATTCATTATGTATAGTTTTACAAAAGTTGATTTTAAAATGATATTAATTGAGCTCCCCATGTCAACCGAAATGCTTCCTACTTGATAGTTGGTGATCAGAGTCATCACCACAACTACATTATTGGAAGCATTTCTAATGGCATGTCTCTCTTTTTGAAAAACTCACTTGCCTAACTATGGAAGAGGGTGCTTGCATCATGGCTACTGAGTTCACTTCTCCAGATCGTAATTTTTCATACTTTCTTCGAGGACTCACCATTGCCCCCAAAGATAGCATGTACAACTTTAGTAATGTAAACAATATGCATAGGTACATGCTCATTATCAACATTGACAAATTCTTTTTCTTTTCTCCTAATGAACTCCTTAAGCTATATCATTTTTATCAACTAATCCACTAAAGTCTTTAAATAACAACACTCTTCAATGTGGTGTCCATGATCACAGTGATAAGCATAATATGCCAATCGATCATGCACTCCATCAGCCTTCATAGGTGGCAGTCACTTAAAATAATTTTATTCTAGATCACCACTACATGCTCTACCATTGACACTATTAGAGGAGTCAGTATAGTGGGTTGTGCATAGTTGGCTCATGGATAATGAGTAGTCGGGTTTTTGAAACCTCACATTGGTACTTTATTATATTCTTCAACATTGACATGATGTTTTGCCGGCTTCAATAGCTTGGAAAGCATCTTAAGTAGTTAGAGCCCCAAGGTGTACCTGAAGGGCCCCTCCTTTAAACCCTGGGAGAGTGATGCTTGAGTGATTGTGAGATCCAAATCTTTGATTCCCAACATCTATAGCTGGAAACGAGTGATGAACTTCCTCAGGGACTCTACGGACTCGCTAAGCTCCTATCTCATATGTAGAAGAGCTTTAGAACTCTTCAAAGGATTTTAAGCGTTGACAAATTGCATGGTGAACATCTTTTTGAAGTCATTGAATGATGTAATGACTCTTAAAGAAAGATGTGAGAGCAATCTGAGGGCCGACACTTCATTGCATTGTCTATGTCTAGTAATGATGTGGTTGACTTAAAGTATGTTATTTGGTTGGTGGGATCTATCTAACCTTCATATGATTCGAGATGGGGGATCTTGAACCTATAAGGAGGATGTGATTTTACGATTTTATAAAGAAAGCATTGGTAGATAGCGGTTGCTTTTTTGACACATCCTCTTCTTCATAGTGTTGTAGGACTCATCTTTAGAATCAATGATTTAAGATAAATTTGATTGGCGAAGTGTCGTCTCTGTAAATACATGCAAAACCCGTACCATGGATTAATAGATATTTAAGGTATGAAGCAACATTCTTGATCACATCATTATATATATATATATATATATATATATATATATATATATATATATATATATATATATATATATATATATATATATATATGTGTGTGTGTGTGTGTGTGTGTGTGTGTGTGTGTGTGTGTGTGTGTCTATTAGTATAATAATTTATCTTTTGTACAATCAGGCCGACCTTATAGACTATTTTTTATCTTATAAGACACTAAATTATTTGCTAAATTGATATTTTTTTAATAATCCAATAATCTAAACCACTTTATAAATTAAAGTTTTTAACTATTTTTTAAAATTAATGATATATTTTTTTAACATGGCCACTATTATTTAAATAACTTTTAAAAAATTAATATTTCAATTGTATTTCTTTCGTAATAACATTAAAAATAAGTTAGTAACAACTTCTAAAAATTTACAGCCTATTTGGGATTACTTTTATTTTTTATTTTATTTTATTTATATTTTTATTTAAAATAAAATATATTTATGGTGATAGATATTTTTAAAAATACTAAAAATATCCAAAATCAATTTGATCCATTTTGTATAGTTGAAATACTAAATTAACATGAATTATATATCATTATTTTGTATGAGCAATAAGAAAAATATTTATCTATTGTGTTTAGGTCAGATTTGCATTTCAATACGTCATCAACTTGTTTGCCTTCAAAGACGAGTGGTCCATAAAAAAGTGTCGAAGCTACAAACGCGGCAGCTGACCCACGAGATTCACAATCTGCCCCCACACCGCCAAGATGACAGCTGCGTCGGAGTAGCTAGATGGGATGAGTTCCATGTCTTTTCTTTTTCTGAATATTTCTTCCTCCAAAAGCGCTGTGATAAGTTCCATTCAAGCACTCTAACGTTCTCACAATGATAGGAACATAATTCATAAAATATTTCTTTGATATTTGTAAAAAAATTAAAACACTTTTCGTTTGAAGAATGATGACCATTGAACTTATCTGAAAATAAATCATGAGTAAAAGCCTTTCTTATCTTCTTTCTATGCAGACTTGTGCAAAGACATATTGGCCCGCTTTAACCAGCAACTCCAGGAATGTGGGTTTGATGGTCACTTTTTATTTTGTATTTTATGGGTTTGATGGTCAAATACAGTTCATTTGTAAGTACCCTAACAATTTTGGATGACTTATCTGAAATTTGTAGTTCTTCATGATAAAGATTAGTTGTCATTCAGTGATGACTTAATGAATGCTTGGTGATGATGATGCCTTGTTGCTCATTGGTTACGATCTTTTGTCGCTTATTATAAACAAATATATCATTTGCTAATCATGAAGTGATGCCACTTTACTAGTCATTGATATGATGCTTAGAACGGATGGAACTAGTAGAGCTACTTGCCACTCAAAATTTTTGTTATTAAATTCTTTAATCTTCGATAATACATTAAATTTTACCCCTCTAAACTTAGATAGTTAATAATAATTTATTATTAATTATATAGCTTTAAAAAATTTATCATAAAGATTATAATTATTTTAAGAAATTAAAAATATATAATTTCTTATTATATTAGTTAAAAAAATTAAGAAAATAAATTTATATAAAGATATACTAAACCTAAATCACTTATCAAACCACAATTTCTTCTATATATTAGTAATATAAATTTTAAGAAAATAATTGAAGTATCAAGGATAATTTTTGATTGATTAAAGATGTGTTTTCTTATTTTATAAGTTGTTCTTAACTTTTTTTTATTTAGTTATTTAATTATTCCATTTTATTTAAAATTTTAAAATTTTAGTTTTGATTATTTTTATTAATTTTTTATTTCATCATCTCTTTTTAAATTTTGATTCAGCCAATGATACTCAGTAATTAATGATCCCATCTACAGTGCTATATACTAATGAGGTATTTTTTTTATTTGATGGCCTCTTCAATACTTTCATCAATCAGTATTATAATCTACAATGCACAGATATAACACTAATGACTGCAGAGACATGACATATTTATTATTAAAATATAAGGCATAACACATGCTTGATACAACATTATAAATTTTATATCTTAACAATTGTAAACAATTATCTAATGCAAATAAAATAAATTGAGTATTAATAGATAAAAATAATAAGATATTTGTCTATTATGAACTTTGAAAAGACAAAAAAAATCATAGATGATACGAAAGCATTAAAGAAAATAGCGTGAGTGATGTGAAGATATTGACCTTCAACATTGACGAACGAAGGATGATGTTCTATATTCATTTGAAAAATCATAATCACGTCTCACGAAGATGGGACAAAGACTTAAATAAGAGAGCTGGATAATGTTCACATCCACAGAGCATGGATTATAAATTAAGAAATAGGTTATAAGTTTATAACTTATATAATTTAACGACAGACAAGTCAGATTTTTTAAAATTATAATTTTAGTTGGACACGGCAGAGAAGTGTCCATTGCAGATGTATCGAATACTGCATATCATTATTTCTAAGAGTACTTCTGCATCATAGATTATAATCAATATTTAAGTTCTCAATATCATTGTCTTCTTTTTTATTATTTCAAGCAGAAATTTTACTGATTTCTCTAAAATTATTTGGTGCTGAATATATTTTTAGTAGTATTTTCTCAATTAATGATTTTCACATCTCAGTCAAATTAAATGATTTATTTTTCTGACAATTTTCATGTAAAATATTCAGACATGCTTTTATCTATATGTGTTTTTGAAGCTCTTAAGCTAAAATGAAAGTAAGATGCTATAATATAAATATTTATGCATTTAATTTCTTCCATCATAATGCTGGACGGTAGTAATTGGACGGCGAAGCACGCAAATCAATGTTATGGGCAGCATTAGCAGAAGAAAAAAGCTGCTTTTGATGACCGTCTTACAAGTATAAATTTCTTCTATACAATATGGGTTAGGTGATATTTGTCAACTGCTACGTGCAATTTAAAATTTATTTTGATGCAATGCGAAAATCTGGAGATTTCAACGCAGCTTCGGCACTGTATTTATTTATTTATAATGGATGTCCACTCAGAATCTCATCCATTTTATGGCATATTATTTTCAATATAAATAATTTTTGGAGGGCCTAGCAGCAATTTATTCATAAGTTTAGGCCCTCACTTTTCTGCAGTCACCCCGCTCGAAACTAATCAATACGGTGAGTTCAACCGCTTTCGCCATGTGAACCGAAGCTACGGTGGGTCTTCAGAACTGCATTCAACAACCTTTTTTTTTTATAACCACCTTCTTCATTATATAAAATTTATTATTCTTACAATAACGATATATACATATAAAAAAAATTAGGTTCCTTCATTGTAATAAAAATCAATTTAGTTTTTTGTGGATGGTAAATGATCCCAAAATTGGACAAAGTAATCTAAAGAAGAAGAGATTACTAATTTGAAAATCCCGATCAAAAAAATCATGAGGTTGGGTCAAGATAAAATAATCACTATGATATGACCCGGATTTAATGTTGGATGCCTGGGACTCTTACCGGATTAAATCAGTTCAATTGCCTCACAGGTTGTGCACGCCCGATGAAGCTTGTCGAGGAAGAAAGCATCTTCTCGAGCTGGATCCGAGGGTAAACGGCTCTTCGAGCAGCCGAAACTCCTTGGAAAGGCGCTGAGAGGGAGGGAGAGACTGGGACAGAGGAGAAAAAAACTCGGGAAGAGAAGAAGAACAAGGAGAAAGAAAGTTGCAGAGGATCAAGTGATTATATTTCTCCTTCTATCTTTTTACATGGCTTATTTATAGCCCTAGTTTCTGAGAAAAATCTAACTACTTTTAGTTTCTTTTCACGTTTATCTTTAAGTTCTTGATTTCTTTTCTGTTTTTTGTTGGTTGTAGATGTATCTTTATGATCTAGCAAGTTCTTGATTTATTTTCTGTTTTTCAGTTGTTTAGTTGTTATATTAGTCGGATCTGACAAGATCTTTCCTTCCACTTCTATTTCGCTTATTTCTTGGTAGTAGTCCGATCAAGCGACATGTATATTCGGGTCTCAGATGTCTTAAACTCATTTTATTGGACAAAGTCCTTATCCAAGATGATGTTTTTCTTTCTCTGGTGTTCTCTCTTGTGCCGTTGATGTTTGTAGTTATGTTTGGGTTCATATCATAGTACTTATGTAAATAATTATCGATTTGATCCATCTCAAATGGTCATTAAGATATAAACTCAATGTTGGCATCAAATTATTGTAGTTAGGATAAAGGTGATAAGATTGGGTGCAGTGCACCAAATTATTGTGTGGCAGCATTAATATGATTTGCTTCCTCCTGACAAGTTACACTAAAGAGATGAAATTGTCGTCAATCAAGAAAAAGGTTAAAATATCATTATTGGTTAGATTTTTATTAAATAATAGTAAGTAAGATTATATGAAAGGATTGATACACCCAACTTAATATGTGGAATGAATCAACAACAAAGCTGAATTGAATTATAATTATTTTAGAAATTGTGGTTATGTAAATGAGAAAGATATTTAATAGATTTACAACCTATTTAAAATGTGGATTATGGTATTCGAAGGTTAGTTCATAGAAGAAGAAAAAAAAAATTCAATAGCATAAATAATATTGAAGATATGGATAAATGTTTAAGTGCTAGAAGGTAAAGGTAAGATAAAGAAAATATAAATCATACATAAGAAAATGGATGGGGATTAATATTGGACTTCTCTTTAAGCTTACATCAACTTCCCAAGCTTATTTTTGATAATATCACTAATCATCACCAAGAAAAAATAAAGGAAACTAAGATTTATAAACTTACCTCTCTTTTTAGCAAAGAGATTAATCAATTTTTCCTTTATTTTAATGCACATTTTATTAATGAGTAGCCTCTATGCCATCTCCTACACTTGAACAAAGGGCTTCGGCTCAGGCAAGAAATCTTTTGATTTTTAATTTAGAGATTCTAGGAATTAGTTTCAATGAATACAATTATGATAAAATGTTCTACAATTGAGTAGTTTCTTATCTGAAATTACTCTTTTGTCCATCTTATCTATAATTAACCTTGTGCATATCTTATTGTTGTCTTGAAAATATGAAGCGAATTTTTATCCATTTAAAAAGAGTTATCTTCAACACTTCTTATCTCACCATTTTAGTCTTTAGCATAATTCATTCCATTCATGAATTATAAGAGAATCTTACTATATCTTTAGTAACTGATTTACCCTCTTATAGAGTGATTACATTGTTACAGTGTTTCTTAATTTGTTAAGAAATATCTTGGACCTATTTTTCATGATTAAATATGTATTAATCCAATTTTAACTATAGGAAAGTTTTGTAAATATTGTTGAAAAAGTTAAATGTTACCTAAACTTATCATTTTGAGTGTTATCATACATTTTGTAGAATTTTTTTAAAACAAATTCCATGTTTAAATTTTCAAATCATAAAGAGAACAAATTTTCTATGTTTTAGAGAATTGGATAACTCAATAAAATCACTTTCATTACATGATTTCATTTATCATGCATTTCTTTAAACTTTAGAAAATCATTTTAAATTATTTAAAACATTCTAAATTCATAAATGTTTTGAAATTTATTTCTTAATTTTACAATTGATGTAATGTTTACATTATTTATGAAAAAATACTAAGCAATTTTGAAAAAAAATATGCGAGAATGATTGATTCTTTTTGTTAATGAGCATATGTTTCAGTTTTCCAATGCATTAGATGTGAATATATTGAAATATGCAAATATTATTATTAAAATTCTTATGTTTAAAAATTGAAAATTTTATATTAAATTTAATTTGATTATCTATCATCATCTAATCTGATCATATCAAGTCACAGAGCAATGACATTTATCCTTATAAGCCATTTTGGATCGATTTATATATTTTTATATTTTATTTTATTTATATGTCACTTTAAAATAATACATATTTGATGGTGATAATTATTTTTAAAATATTCAAAACACCAAAAGTTGTTTTGAATATGTTTAAAATAATTTAATTTGTTTTCTGAAAGAAAATTTAAGAATGCATAAAAACTAATCTAAATAATCATATTTTTAAAATAACATAAAAGTAAAAAACAAAAAAAAGGAAATTTATAAATCAACCACCTAATACATGTGTATTTACAATTTAACCACTCTCTCTATTTTTTTTTTTTTTTGAACTACATGATTCGTGTATTTGTATATGCCAAGATCAAATCTTTGAGAATTTTACAAAAATGAAAAATATGGATTGAGCTTTTGTTATGAATTTCAATATTTTAAAGTCAATTTGAAAAATTAAGATTGAAGGTTATTAATTTGTAAATATAGAAGAATAGGATGATTATGTATGTAAAAGCCCCAAACAAAAAACACAAAAACAATTAATCCCAAACAAGTCCTTTAGAGTTTAAATTTTTTTCATTTATTTAAAGTTTTTTATAGTAAATCTAAAAAAAATTTAAATTTTAAAAAATAAACATTTGGAGATGAATTTTACTTTGGTAAAGATATTTGGCATATCAACTATTTAATTTAACATTAGATTAATTATTTATCCAAATATTTTTAGTTAATCTCTAAAATTTTTAACAATTAACCACATTAAAAAAAATTAAGACTTCAACTTCTACTATGACTTTTAGCTTATCCTTTGCATCTAATTTTTCAAACTTCAAATTTAAAACCTTCTAATCTCATTTCAAAACATCACGTTTTAAATTTGATGCATTTTAAGGTATTTTCAGGATTCTCAATTTTGAATTATTTCAATCTAATGTTTTTTTTTTTTTTTGTAACCTTTCAATTCTTATCATTAAAAATTATAAATTAATATCCATTTTTTTTCAAACATCTTTAATGTCATTAAAAAAATTTATAAAATAAACCTCTAAATTTAATAATATTAAGGTGGTAAGCTTTAGCTTATATAGATCCCTAGGACAAATTTGCTTTAACATAGTTTTGTAAGTTATCCTTGACCAAAGTAAGCCTTTTCACAAACTTAAGTTCTATAATAGGGCACACCCTTTTATTCATTCCGTATAAGTCTAAAGTGTAGCTAGGTCACTTTGATAGCAAACTATGTTGGTACATGAGTAATAGTTTCTTATTGTGTTAGTTAAGAGTGATATTTGATGCACATTTGGTGAAGCTACACTTTCGCAATAGTATAAATTATATTTTCCTTATAGGCATTTAATTATAAAATTTAATTTTGATTTTATTTTTATAAGGGCTATATGTCAATATTTAAAAAGATAACTAATAGTTTCTATTACTATTAATTTAAATGATATATGTGTTTATTTCTATTATAATATAAACTATTTGTTTTTGGTAATACTTTATCTTTTTATTTTTATACTTATACTTTTTAGTTAATAAAATTTATATATGCAATTAGTTTATGAACTTGTACATTTTTTAGATTGAAATCTAAGTGTGCATCCAAGAATAAATGGTCTAGGAGCACTGAAGATAAACTAGAATAATAACCAAGATTGAAATAAATCTGGTTGTTTTCACATTGTTAATATTGATTAATGTATAAATTTAGTACTTGTTCATATTATGTAGAGTCCAATTACCATGTATTATTAATACTAGAGTATCTTAATAGACACATCTACATGTAGCATCTACTTATTCTATTATGTTTGGCTCCATAAACTTTTTCTCTTTTCTAGTCAATTTACCTAGCCACCATTTATTAATTTTACTTAGGAGTATCCCATCATGAACATCTACATCTAACCTCTACCTTTTCTTTTAAATTTGGTTACATAAACTTTACACCTTTCTAGTTGATTTATCAGTTACTTATCTTTTGTTTTTTTCTTAAACTATTGTGTGCCGTTTATATAAAATTATGCCTTATATTAGACTTATAACTTTTTCTTCTTGTTTGAAAAAGATAAAGAAAATTGATGATTCAATTTTTAATAATTTGGATTATCATACAACCAAAAAATGATGTGTTAGAGAATCAATAAGTACAATTTAAAATTAGTAAACACCTTTATTCCCATGTCTTAATCTCACAACCGAGAAGAAGAGAAATATATATATATATATATATATGTATATATTCACTCAAGATCTTAATGAACATCTTATTCACAATGGCCAAAATAAGAAAAAGCGAAAATTTTAACATAATTAAAACAAATAGGAGACAAAATTGTTTTTTAAATATTTATAAATCAACTTGAAACATAGCTCAATTGAAGTACTACGTACAACTTTCAATTACTCGGTAAAATTATTGATCGACACACAATGATTTGTTCACTTATGATTTTAATTCCAACATGCTGATGATTTGTTCACTTAATGATGCCATGTTGCTTATTATAAACAAATACATCATTTACTAATCATGATGTGAAACCACTTATTAATTATTTCTTTGATGTTCACAAATGATGATGACATATATAGTGCTATGAAACAAGTAATGCTCACAATTCCTATCAGTATCACAAATAGCTGACCCTCCTTTGATGGTCTCTTCATCACTTGTAATAACTTGTATTAGAATCAATATTAGTGTTCTTATTATCACTATTGTTTATTTCAAATGCAAAATTTTGTCTATTTCTCTCAAACTGTTTGCAAAGTGTAGGGCTTATAGTTATTTCATATAAAATGTTCATGTTTGTGTTTTAACTCTATGTGTATTTGAAATTCTTGAATTAGAATGATGTTAAAATATCACATAATTAGTATCCATTGGACATTAAGCTTTTCATTAAAGAAAATCATTTAGCATAGTCTAATCTAAAACATGTGTGGTGCCATGTGATAAAGTTTGAAAAGGAATGAGAATTAGTGCCGAAATTTAGCTGTAATTTTCTTTTGAAAGAAACACGATGCATAGTAATTGGATGGCATTCATGCAAGTTTATACAATGGACGGCCTTAAGTGAGATCGTTAAGCGTGAATTTCATTCTTTCTTCCCTAGAGGGTTACGTGAGATTTGTCAACTACCTCGTGAAATTTCAAATTTAATTGGAGATAATTAATTCAGGGTTTCAATGCATAAGAAAAATTGGATTTACATTGAACCAGTGTAAACTAGAGAGAACGGCAGATTCAACCTAAGATTGGTTTAATAAATTTTCTCTTAATCACTATTTTATATTATTTAATCAAATAATTAAACTTTCTAATTAAATTGATATTAAGTTTTAATAGTAATTTTTAATTATTTAAATTTACTTATTTTTATAAAATTTTAAAATATCATTTTATTAATATGAAATTAACTAAATTAATTTATAAAATAACCACATAGTTTATAAGATTACTCTTTAGAGCTCTTTTTTATATATAAAGAGTACAACACATATTTTTTTTTATGATGTGAGACTAAAGAATATGAATAAACAGTGCAACTATATTTTACTTTTGAGAATAGTAAATGATATTGAGATATAAGAACATAAGAATAACATTTGAATTTTTAACTTTATATTCTTATTATAAATTATATTATATAATATAAAAACATTATTTAAAAAATATATTTTTAATAATAATATTTTATATACCATATTTATTTATGTTAGCTATATTTTATAATGTTTTTAAAAATAATTTTGTTATTAAATATTTTATATTTTTATTACAAAATATTAATTTTATAATAATATTTACATATTATATTTTTATGTTAGATATATTTTATAAAGTTTTTAAAATAATTTCTATATTTTAAATTATATAGTTTTAATACAAACTATATTTTTTTAAAATATTTTTTTATTATATTTTATACTAATTTTCATAAACTAATATAATAAATTTTTTGATATACTTAACACACTTAGCTAAATTTATAACACACAATAATTATAACTTAACTTAATGACCTTTTTATCAATCTTTAAAATTATTATTACTAGTAATATTATATATATATATATATATATTATATTTATCACATATTTAAATTATTGTATAATTTAATTAGATATATATTTAATCATTTTAATATTTATTACATCATCTCATTTAACCCTCGGTATACCTCAGCCAAACCATCGAATCTTGAACTTCTCCCTCTTCTAGTTCTATGTCCGATCCGGTTTTCACAACCTTGGTTTCGTCACTACATTCAATAAACTATTCTTACTTTTTATCATCGTATTCTAGGTTAATATAAATGTATTATTGATAAGAATATGGCTACGCAATCATAGTCATTTTAGCATAATTGTTCAAAATTTAGGCTTTCAATTAAGAAGTCTTGAAATCAAGACTTTACATAGGTGTTTACAAAATAATATATATACAAAAATAAAACAAAAAAGGCTACGTTGATGTGTGTTCATCTAAGTTTTTTAAATGAGCCTCTCCAATAATAATAATAATAATAATAATAACAACAACAAATAAAAAGTACAATAAACAATATTATCTTGATATTAAAATATGCACTTAAAAAGGAAAGTTTTTCGATTATGACAAAAACTAGCTTAGAATATCCTATTCCAATTATTATTTTGTTGTTTGCATATATTATTGGAAAATGAAACCAAGTAATCTACATAATTAAAGTTAATTAGAGTTAAAATTTAGCAAATGAATTTTAAGATTACTTAATTATCATCATTAATCATACACTATTTTATCCTTAATCATTATTAACTTTCTTTGAATTGTTATTAGTTAACATTAACCATTATTTTTTTTTCTATGGTCTTGCCTTGGAACCAAACCTAATTAGTGCCATTGGTAGGAAACATGAGAATAAGGAGATGTCAATTTAATGATTAAAATGTATTCTAAAAGTGTATTGGTGCATTCTCTATGAAAATTCTCACAAAAAAAGAATATTTATTTAAATCTGACCTACATAGGCAGATCAATCAAGTTCTAGAGAGAATGTTGTCCTCTTCGCTTTCAAAAGAGTTTTTATTTGATCTAGTGATGGTGGGACATAAGTTTTAAAATTTTTTTAGGGACAGGCATAATATTTCTATTTTATAACATGTAGAAGAAATGTGACTAAACTTTCAAAGTATACGTGTTATATGTTCATCTTAACTATTGAATTTTAGACATATATGCAAGTAGACAAACTTAGAGATTTCACATTTGAAATAAACCCACATGAAAAAAATAATCAGGTCCAGTCTAGATAAAAAATTAACTATTTGTGTAAGTTTAGTGTTGATCCCTCTAAAGTGGTCAATAAAATATAAATTCAATGTTGGCATCATTATAATTAGGATAAAGGTGACAATATTCGGGGTACCAATGGCGGTAAAGACGGAACCCAAAGTTAAAGAGAGGGACAGTGAAATAAAAAATAAGTAAAATAAATCAGAATTAAAATTTATTTTTTAAATCAAAATAAATAAATAAAAAGATTAAATTAAAATAGCTAAATATAATTTATAAATAAAGAAATTTTAATTTCGCCATTATAATTTGGTATTTTAAATTGTGTCTTGTATACCCAAAGCAATGGGCAAGCCCAAGTGGGCCTATATGTCAAGACAAGTGTGTACTCGCATAAAGGTACTCGACAACCTATAATAAATATGTTTGTCTGAAGGTGCTTTTGACAAGGGAAGATGAATCTGACCGGAGGAGCCAAAGGACTTAGAGAATACGAACCTAAAGGTAAAGCATAATCAACTCATGGACATATGGTGATAATGTAGAAGAACAACACATCTACTCTCCTCTGCTCCATCTTTACTGGCATAATCGCTAGATAACGAACTACTCATTCCTATCAGTTAGTGGATCTATACACACTCACTGCCATTAGGTTAGGTAGGAATTCACTTATATTAAATTTATCTACTATGATCTTTCTATGTATGGTCACCCCTTCATATTATAAATGAGGGACTTCTTTTTTACGGGGGGATCATTTGGGCTCTTACTCTAGACCCTCATATTCTCTACTCGCATTAAGAGCAATAAAAATTATTATTATTATTATTTGTATTGTTTTTACTTTCATGTTTTTCTATTAGCGATCTTTCTATATAACCTTGTTTCAGGGTATCTGAAGGTTCTTCCAACATATATAGATAAATTTGGATTTAACTTTCTTTTAGGTTTAGTGAGCGTGGATGAGGGTGAGAATCAGAAGCCAGATACAAAGTGAAGAAAGATCTTCAACATGAGATCACTTCTAGTGCAAGAATCCATTGAAAAACCACACCATGAAGAAGAGGATGTGTCAAAGAAGCAACCGCTATCTACCAATGCTTTCTTTATAAAATCGTAAAAGCACATCCTCCTTATAGGTTCAAGTGGACTTGGTTGCAAATCGTAAAAGCACATCGTAAAAGCACATCTACCATTGTAAATAGCTTATTTGCAGGTTGCTTAAACCCCTAAGCACAATCCATATTTAGAATAAGTGGACTTGGTTGCCTATGTGTAGGCTGCTTCCAAATTATGAATTTTAACTATTTGGGATTGTGTATGTTTAGCTAATATATGTTTTGTGATATAGTTAGATTTACTTTCCCATAAAATGTAATTTTGTAAATAGGGAGATTGGGATTAATGCTATATGGGAATTAGGATGAGCAATGGCTAGAAGGCTTAGTCTTAGGATGCCTTGTGATGCCTTGGAGCAAATCAAATCAAAAGAAGTAGAAAGAAGAATGGAGAAAGAAGATCCCCATAACATATATTCAATTTTAATTGTAATATTATTTTGTGATCTGGGTTGTATAAGGCAGAGCCCTACTTTTCTCTTTTGGGTGTATGATGATACACCTTGACCTCTTATTTTTTCAGGGTAGTTTATAAAAATGATTGATATTGTGTCTAGTTTGCGCATCAGGATTGCATCTTTTTCGTAGTTTCTTAATGATTGACAATTGAATGTGTGACTTGGATGTGGCTCCTAGGATAAAATTAATTTTTTTATCCCAATTAACAACTCATAACCTCTTCATAAAGCTTAGGCTATAATTAAAATATCTAAAAGTTTAACAACCCCTTAGCTATATATTGTATTTCTAACATCATGCATATCATCTTGAATCACTTGTGAAAAATGAGGGCCTCCATTTCAACACTTTAAGGACCGCTTGATCTATGAGAGCAACCCCTTATGATAGAGCTTCACCCTCTTTCTCTTTGATACAACCAACAATCAAATTTCATCATGCATTTATGCATAAAATATCTCAAGATTTTATCCAAAATATTGCATCATAATGAAATAAAAATTAAAATGTTTTGCTTTTAGACTAAGTCATATGCTCATACCACTCATGCTCTAGTCTCTTAGGGAGTGGGTTTAGGATTTTAGTATCTTTCAAGTTAAATAACAAGCCTAGCCATCTTGTAATTACATAAGATCAACCTACATGGTTTTGAACCGTAGGAAGTGTTAGATGGCAGCCATTCTAAGCGGTTGGATGTCAGTTGGAAAGGGTTTAATCTTCTCTTGTGGAGGTAAAATTATTATGTCCCCTTTCCACTTAGATTTAAGTCATGCTTTTAACTTACTTTGAAGCTTCTAGATTTAGGATGGTTGCTTGTTTCCCTTGGGCTCAGTATAAATTCTCACCTCTTACATTTTCTTGATGGATCATAAGAATCTAATAAAATTTTTTAAAATAAAATAAATCCTCTCAATCATATAAAGCCTTACCAGATAGGTTGAAATACTCACTGCTTAGTATCATGAGCATTTCCTACTTATTCTCCTTTGGATTCCAAAATAAGTCTTTCCAATTGAACATTCCCACTTGATTCTTAAAATGATCAATCCTTTGATAGTCGTAATCTTGAAATCTTTGGAGACAATAATTAACTACTTTAATCAAGAGTATTCTTAAAAAAAATTATTTTCTAGGTTGCAATTAACTATGGTGGCTTCCCTCCATAAACTAAAAAATGGACATAAAATAAACCCTACTTTACTTTTTCATGTAAAGTAGGGGGAGAATCTCTTGTATATACAAAGACCCATCATGCATTGAGTCCTTATCAGGTAGTTAGGTCCATCATAGGGTGATGTTTCTATCTTTCAAGATAGTACATCATACCTCAATGTCGTGCCCGATCACTTTAACAAGTACCCCCAAAGATCTGTGTGGTATGCACCGAGCACATCTGAAAAATAAACACCACATCTACAAAAGTATCAAAGTCAATGAAATATAAAATACTAAGTACTCATTCCTTCACATATCTTTGTATTCTTTCAAGGACATATGCCCAATTTTTAAAGCCATAACATGAAGGAATTTTCATTTTTGACAAACTTTTAGTTTCAACTTGGATATGCATCATATCAAAAGTTATACTATTTTGTAAATTAATATAAAAAGGAGATCAAACAAAATAATATTCGCAACAAGTTTAGATTTATAATATAAATGGATATAACTTTTTACAAAGATAAAAGAATATCCCAAAGAGATATGTCTAACAACAACAACAACCCTTTATCCCACTATGTGGGGTCGGCAACATGAATCCTTCATTCCATTGTGTTATATTAAATGTCAAATTCTCATTTAATGTAAGTATACTAAGGTCATTTTTTGTAAATCTAAATCAAGTCTTTTTAGTTCTACCTCTACCTTTCTTAAGACAAGACAAATCTATTACATCTACTCTCCTAACCGGGTCATCAGATGACCAATGCTTTATGTGGCCAAACCATCTAAGGTGATTCTCTCTAATCTTATCTTGAGCTTCCAACTTCTTCCCGAACATACTCATTTTGCATTTTATCTCTAAGAGTAAAGCAACACATCCACCTGAGCATCCTCATCTCTGCAATAACTTAGTCTTATGCTTCTCTTTTATTGCCAAAATTCTGTACCATAAATCGTTGTAGGTCTTACCACCATCTTATAAAATTTTCCTTTAACTTTAAGCAGTACTTTTCTATCACACAATAGGCCAAATGCATTCCTCCACTTCAACCATCCAACTTGAATTCTACTAATAACATCTCCATCTATTTCACCATCATTTTGAATAATAGAGCCTAGATATCTGAATCACTCACTCTTTTTAATGACTTGTTCACCTAATGTCACAACACTACCACTAGAACTTCTACAACAAAAACCAAAGAGATATGTCTAAAAACTAAAATTAAGTTCTTAGAAAAACAAATATAAAGAAAGTCATATTGAAATATTAAGGGGTTATTGGGATCACATCTAACTTTTATTTTTTTTGTTTTATATTTTTATTTTGTTTTGTTTATATTTTTTAAAGTAAAATATGTTTGGTGGTTATTGTTATTTTTAAAAACACTTAAAACATCTAAAACATATTTTGAGTGTTTTGATAAACATTGTTATTTTTTTTTTAAAATAAAAAATAAAAACTCATAAAAATACATCAAACAAACATATTTTTAAAAATAATATAAAAATAAAAATATATAATATAAAGCAACATTGATCCCAAACAGCCCCTAAAAACATATTTTGAGTGTTTTGATAAACATTGTTATTTGTTTTTAAAAATAAAAAATAAAACTCATAAAATACATCAAACAAACATATTTTTAAAATAATATAAAAACAAAATATATAATATAAAACAACATTGATCCCAAACATCCCTAAATAACATATTTCAATTTTACTTGTTGAAAAATAGATGTATTGCTCACTTCCTATCATGACCCACTAACTCAGTAAAACATAATGAACATTTAATATTTTATATATTAATTTATTCCAAGAATTCTTTCATGATCATATTGACATTTTAAACATATGAGCTTTAATTTCTTATTGTACCAAAAAAACATGCAAAGATTTGTTACAACATTAATATGCTAAAGTAATACATATTATGAGAAATATAAAGTGGTTAATATAATAGAAAATTATAAAATAAAATTATCATAAATTCCTAGTTCAGTGAATTTCATATCCTACATATTGATCTAAAATCATATAAAAAATTATTGTGAGATGTAAAACTTACTAGGACTTACATGTTATCATACAAAAAATTCAAAAATTCAGGCATATAAGAATTGTAATAATGTCTTATATCTATACGAAATCTTATTTGTATACATGATTTATAATTGTATGTGCATAACTAATCTAAAGGGAAAGCTTATCAGAATTTCAATTTTAGAGTGCAAGACCTAACTTGATCAGAACAAATAACAAGCTACAGGATACTACAACACCTCAACAGAAATAGTGCGCTTAGCTACAAGGACCCTAATAAAAGTAGCTCTTCACATAAAATATGATATATATATATATATATATATATATATATATATATATATATATATATATATATATATATATATATATATATATATATGCACATTCATGCAAAATGATCTTATCATTATT
This sequence comes from Cymbidium sinense, assembly GCA_021442155.1. NCBI lineage: Eukaryota > Viridiplantae > Streptophyta > Magnoliopsida > Asparagales > Orchidaceae > Cymbidium > Cymbidium sinense. The sequence goes on from CM038215.1 coordinate 206,477,413, forward strand.
TCAATTAGTAATTTGAAATAATATATAAGGATTTTTTTTTCAAATAGTTATAGTATATTTGTATGTTCTATAAAAGGATATTCTTTCAAAAATTAAAGGTTTATCCATACTGTCAAAATTTTAAATACAAATTCAATTTTTATATTTACGTTAACATAATTTATAATTTATAAATTATTTAGTACGAAAAAAATAAATAATTATTTATAAAAGATAACTTATTTAAAATTACTATCAAGCTATTTTATTATGTATATATATATAGCAGGATAATAACTTACTTTTTAATTTGAATATATAAAGATAAGTGGCATTATAAGATCTTTAAGCATATTCATTTTCTCAAAAAAGTAGTCATATTATTAAATAATATTTTTATAATAATTAACACTAACACTACTTTAATCATATTTAATTTATTTAAAATGCACTCATATAATCAAATAACATTTTCATAAATAATAAATACCAAATTTATTTATTTTTTAAATTATTAATTGATTAATTTTATGCTAATATTTATATTAAATATATCAATAATAATTTTATAAAACTCTTAAATTATTCAAAATAATAAATATAAGAATTGAATACATTAAAGTAAATAAATATATAAATTCAAATCATGATACATAACTTGCATTAACATAAGGTAAATGAAAATTCTTATTAAACATTTTGCCAACCAAAATTTGATTACTATATGTAGAAGAAATCCACAATTAAGACCAAATTATGAAGACTTCTTCTTTCAAAAGTTTTCTCTCTTTAGCTATTCTTTTTTTTTTTTTCTCTCTCTCTTCTTTCTAACAATTGTAACCTATACGTTCTCTTCTCTCCTAACTTTACCACTAATCATATCTCATAAAATATTCATATAAGAGACATGTTTCCTTTCATATTTATAGGTAAAAGTGAGTTTATGTATGAATAACATTTGATTTGGGGAATGGAAAAGTAGCAATGAGAATGAATAAGTGTATAGTCATTGCATGATTACAGTTTTAAAAATATTTATGTAATTTAGGAAGAGTTACATGTATGGAGACACATATTTTACAAGGAATTTACATATTTTGAAAGTATTTACTTGAATTATGAAGACTTGCTTACATGAAGACGCATGTTTGGAGAAAATTGTATAACTTGAAATTGTTTCATGGATTATGAAGACTTATATACATGGAGGCAAATATTTTGGAGAGGATTTGCCCTATACATATTTTTTTATTTATTTAGTCTTTGTATGATGTATATATGTGCTTGAAGATAACTTTATTAAATCTTATGAATTTAGTATATAAAATTATAACTTTTAAAAATATCTTTCATGATAAGTAATATTAATTCTTTTAAATTTATATTTGATATATTTCAATTTAAATTAGTTTTGTAGATGTCAAAATAAAAGATAAGAGAGAGAAAAATTAATTATTCATGTGCTCACAAATTATATTAATCAAAATTTAAAAATTCTTTCATAAAAAATTTAATCATGGTAATAAGTAATAATGTTTAAGTTTGTATCTTGATACAATTTAAAATTTAATAAAACCATTAAGTTTGTATCTTGATATTGAATAGGTAATAAGTAATTATGATTTTTTTATTTTTAAAAAAAGATTTATTATTTTTTTAAAAAAAAAACGATTATATTTCCCACTAGCTTTCTTAGATTGCATATCTTGCATATGTTATAAATATATTGTAAACCAAAATCAATCCATCATGTGTTATAAATCATATCAATCATATTCAATTCATAACAAAAAGTGAGATTGTTTCACCTTTCTTGTCAAGACTACTTTTTATGCAATCCCTCTTAATGTGCCCTATTTTTAATAGAGAAATAATTGGATTCCTTTTTTATTTCAACATAGTGTGGAATTTTACCCTTTACTTTCTTTTTGATTTGTCATTATTATTGCCTTTTATTTGAGAAGCGAACATCACACTCTCACCCAATTTCATGACTAGTGTTCCGTTCTCTTAAACATATATATTTAAAAGCTCATTAATTGGCAATGTATTCATATGTGTACTATAAGTTATTTAAAAGGATCATCTTTCTATAGAAGAGTGTTCAAAATATAGTGCACCAAAAAGGATTCAGACATATCAATCTCAAGTGTCTTGAGCTAGGTTGCAATATCCTAAATTCGTATTAAGTGTTATGCACAACTTTTATTCTATTTAGCTTTATAGCTGAGATCTTCATAATTAGTTTACTAGCTAGATCTTTATCTAAAGTACTAAATTGATCATAAATTACCTTAAGTAGCTATATATATCTTACTAAACCAATATACCAACAAACATTTTTGTCTTTATGAACATCAAATTAGAGTAGTTAGATCACTAATATTTGTAAAGACTGAACTACTCAAGAGTGTTGTTTTTAGTAACTACACATGTTTCTTGTTTCATAATAACATAATCAATATCTATCTAACCTAAAGGTAGGATACTTCTCTCTTTTAACACTTAATAATTTTCTACCCTTAATTCTAAATATCATAGTTAGAAAGATATTTATTGATTGCATAATTGTAAAATAAAATAAAAAATATATACTAATATAGCATAAACACTCCTATCATACTTTACCAATGTAAATCATGCATTGAATAATTATGAATTTAATGACCAAATTTGGGCTAAAAGTTTTATCTTAATTATGTTCATTTAGGTCCATTATAATACAACAAAAATTATGTTTGTTTTCTAATATTTCTAGATAAATTAGAAGAAAAACAATTTTTAATTTTATTCTAATTGCTTATATAAATATTATATGCCAAAAATATATAAGGGTAGAAATAAATCAAGTTTAAGTTCAATGAGAATATCTAATGTACATGCACATACATCGATAAAAGTAATAAGAGATGTCAAAGTTTTAAGGTTGATAACTCGGAAAGGGAAATACTAGAGGGCCTAATTTAGTTGAAATAATCTACTATATCTTCGAAGTTAAAAAATTTTACTCATCTTAAGCAGAAGATTAAAATAAATTTGAATTTTTGTTATACAAAAGTTAGGTAATAATATACTAGAAATAATAAGAATGCAAAGCCATATGATGTTGGTTATGTCAGGACAACTATTGTTGGTTGTCATCGATGACTTTATAGTGTTCAGCTTCTTACTCTCTTCAAGAAAATGAGCATAGCTCTTAGCTTCTTCTCTCATTGATGTTGTGAATATGGCCTCATTTAAATAGTTTTAAGATAATCATTGTGGTAAATTTAATAAAAAAAAGAAAATATTTCATCGAATGGTATGAAGTAAGTCTTTTATTATATAAAACTCTTTGATTATTTAACTGGCTTAATGACTTATATGTAATCTTAGATATATTGGATTTCCCTCATCATGCCACTTGATTTGATAATAAACATACTAAAATTGGACACTATTTTACCCTTAAATTAATTCTATAAAGCTTCTAATTATGCTATTATTAAATTTAAACTCAAATCAAATAACTTTTGTGGTCAATAGGATTGCCTCAATAAGATTTTTAATTTAAATATAAATTTAATAAAATTAGATTTTAAATAATTCTATATTTAATTATTATTATCACATATATTAATTTGAGATAATGTTTGATTGATTAGATTTTTTGTAAGTTATATCATTTTCTCCTTAATTTTGAATACTAAACTTATGTTCTCTAAATCTATTTTAATTTTTTATGAGAAGAACTACTAAATATCCAAAGGCATGACTACCACTAGATATTAATATGAATCTCATTAAGGTTATGACTCAAATAAATTATTTGTTATAATAATTTCAATCTTTATTAAAGTTGGAATGTTGATGTGCACAAAAATAGATGAAAAATTATCCAAATATTTATAGATTTTTATTAAAATTGATTGTAAATTTTATCGAGTTTCAAAAGTAAAAAAAAGGGTGCCTTTATCTTTTTAATTATTTCTTCATAATAATAAAAATTTTATTATTATATTATTTACTTTTATTTTTTTAAAATATCTTTAAATTTTTATAAAATTCTAAAGGAACCTTTTAACCTCCCCATACCCAACTGTAAATATCATCTTAGAGAGATAGAATTCAATGTTATCTCATTTAATCCTTCCTCTCTGACAAGATACTCTCCACTATCCTATATAGAAGATGAATAATCTCCCTTTACATGCTTTAGTTTTTCTTCTATTTAAAAGTTTCATGTCATCTTATATAGGTGGTGCACAAAATTTTTTCTAGCTTTAGTGGTCCTTTACTAAGAGCATTCTCAGATGCCTTTTAAGAATTTTGCTCTTCATCATGAGCATAATATTTTTGGATGAACATTGTATACCATTTATGCCATTTAAGTTTCCCCTCTCACCGGCAGCCCTAATGGGATAATAATATTTTTTTGGTGAAAATTTTGTACCTTATGATTATGATGTGATGTACATGTACCATCTTAGGATTTTTTTTCTTTTAAAAGTTCTAAATGTACATATAATTTTTTAAAGATTTTATCTTTTTCAACTTTTTGATATGTTTATATTTTATAAGATTTTTTATTTTCAAAATTTTTGATATACGTATATCTTTTGAGGTATTTAATTTTTTGATATTCATTATGTAGTAGTATATTATAGGCTTTTAGTTTTTTGAGGCGTTTGATATATTATCATCTTTTGAGTCATTTACCTTCTAAGATTTTTAATGTACCTATATTTTCTTTTAAGATTTTAGCTTTCAAAGGATTTTAATGTACTTATATTTCATAAGATTTTTTATTGTCTAAAAAATTTGATATAGATGTATCTTCAAAGGATTTAACATTTTGAGATATTTGATATATCTTTTTTAAGGCTTTTAGCCTCATATAATCCTTGAGGTACTTGGAACTTCTAAGTTTTTTATCTTTTCAAGATTTTTGATATGCTCGTACCCTGAAGCTTTCACATTTTGAAAGTTCTAATGATTTAAACTATGTTAATCACTTTTTTTAGTCTTTCTAATGAAGAGCTTACCAATTACTAGCTTTCCATCGAGGCTTTCTTAAGATGTGTTTTTTAGGGTTTTGAATGGAGCTCTTAGCTACCACTTGCCTTATAAGTTCTTTTACTAATGAACTTCATTGCTATTAGTTTTCCATTGAGTTGACTTCATGAGCATGTATTTAGGGATTATTTTAGGGAAAATGTAATATTATTTATGATAAAAATATTATTATTATAATCATACTTAATAAAATTAATGTTTATCTTTAAAAACATAAATTAGACTTTTAGTTAGCTTTCTTGATTTTATTTGGTAATTCAAACAATTTTTCCACCATGATTCTTTTGATCTCCTCTATTTCAAGGTTGATAATTTGTGTAATGCTCTTGTACGTAATAAACCTATTGTTTCTTAGTAACTAGACATTCAATTCTTCTTCCAAATAAAATATTTTTTTTATTGAATGTCCTCTTGAATGATGAAAATAATAGTATTCAGATTGGTCTCTTGTATTCAAACTTTTTAATGGTTTTGTCTCTCCTTTTTCATTGGGATACTACTATAATACCTTTTGTGCATATGTTTGTATTTATTATAAGTGTGCTCAAATTATGTTTGACTTGCACTAATATTCTCATCCACAATAAAGTATGCTTGCAGACGAGGAACAAGGTAGAGTATTTATAAAATCAAGGAGGAGTGCAACGGTCTAGATTGAAGACCTTTAAGAAAAGAATCTTGTAGTAATTTTGGATAAACTTTGAGTATTGTATAAGCTTTAGAGAAAAATCTCTAAAAATATTCATTATGAGTTTCTCCTTCATTTTGATGAATTTTGGAAGGATGGGTGGAGTCCTTAATGATTCTTTGATTAATAATAAATTGTTCAATGAAGAGCATGGCTAGTTCTATAAAATTATTAATGGTTTCAACATAAAGAAAATATAACCAAGTACAAGCTTATCTCTTAAGAGTTACAACGAAGAGCTAACTGATTGCATTTAAAGTTTGCTAGATGTGCATTATTATCCTACCGTGGTTGATATACTTACAAGGATTTAAGGTTCTATCATAAAATTCAATTGCAAAACAATTTGAATATTACTAGAATAGAATGCTTGGAAAATTATATAACATAGAGGAAAAGACAAAAAACTTTGGTGAGGAGTAAATTGGATCTTTTATTGTTAACAAACTCATCTTAGATAAGGTGTTAAAGTTTATGTCTTATTACATTAGGGAGGTGTTGTAAGTAGTGGTTGAAAAGCATAAGAAGAATGTGTTGAACTAGCATTGTCCTAGAGATCATCCTAATCTTGGTAAAATTGGTTACCACATGAGTGATTTTGATAAGCTTGAATGCTACATAAATTTTCATGTCAATAACTATACATTTTAATAATTTCATAGAACTTATGATTTAAAATTTAAATTTTATATATGCATTGATGGAGCAAAATTTAATTATTAATTAAAATCACATGGAGAATCATCATGAGTAGATTTAGGTGTAAATGACATGATCTAGGACTAAATTAGTGCTTTACACTTAACTTGATGGTCAATTCCTAAGATAGCACCAAGGTACCATCACCCTAGGCACTCATTGATGCACCATGAAGAAAATCAAATTAAAGGCCTAATTATAAGAGCTAAGATTAAATCCTAAGAAAGAGAATAAATAATCATCAATTACAAGAGCCCAATAAATGGCTTATATTCTAGAACATCATAAATGTATTTTGTTTTATTTTAATCTCTTAATTTTTCATCTAGAAAGCTTGAGTTGAGACATTAAAAGTGGTTGAAATACTTCCATCATGATAACCAATCCCATATATGCCTCAATTTTTCCCTACACTTGTTTCCTCTAAAAGAGTTAGCCTAAAGTCATGTAAGGCCTATAATTATGCAATGAAACGTTCTATAATTTTAATTGTTGAATGGATTACCCCGCACCTCCCCCGACAAACACCTTATAATCATTCTCTTAAGTTGACCTAAGCCTAGGCTCATAACTCCCCAACCTTCTATATTATAGAATGAATCCCATTGAATATATACAACTTAAAAGTCAAGTTGAAGAATTACTTATGAAGTTTTCATACAAAAAAAGCCTTCAACATTGTGTAATTCTAGCTTTATCAACTCCTAAGTAAGATAGTATGTGGAAAATGTTTATTGATAATTGGGCAATTAATAATATTATTATGAAGTATAAATTTTCTATCACTTGATCAAATGATATGTTTGATTTAATCTTAGGGGTCAAATTCTTTTCTAAGATGGATTTAAGAAGTGATTATCACTAGATTATAATTTGAATAGAAGACTAATAGATGTTTGGTTTCAAACACCTGATGAACTTTATGAATGGTTGGTGATGCTGTATACACACCTTGTGTAACTTACCATTTGATTTTATGACAACAACCTTAAGTGATGAAGACATTTTTTCTTGTAGGTTCAATTATCTAAATAAAGCATTATGACTATCATTATAATTTTAGATTTTATTGATGATAGATATATGCTCAAAATTACCAATGGTTATGAGCATTTCAAGAGAATTATAAAGCTAAACAAAACTTAATAAAAAGGGAAAACTCAAATGCTATTTCTTATAAGTTTGACTAGAATTAGAGTCTTGTTTTGTATATTTGCAATGAAGTTACAAATTAGTTAACTTTAAATTAAATTAAATGTTTATCATATTTTCATAATCATATTAATCATAAATTTGATTTTTTTTAATTCAATATGTGCATTTTCATTTTACTAAATCATATCCACATTACTTGATTTACAATTATTTTAATTGCATTATTAATAATTAAAATTTATTTTGTTCAAAATATGTTTCATAAAATAACAATTTTATTTAATTCAATTTATGCTTCATTTATTTTTTTATATAATTTTATTTGATTTATTTTGGCTTTGAATTTCTAGTATTTAAAATTTTCTTATTTAATTAAATTAATAAAATTTACTTTGTTAAATGATATTTAAATTAAATGTAAATTCATGATCAATTATTTTCATTGATTTAATAATTTAATTCATTTTTTAATACTTTTTAGCCATTTAATTTTATATGATTTTTTATTTTATTAATTGCATGAATAAAATCTCTTACTTTCCTAATTTAAATCTCCCTTATTCCCTCCTTATTTTGGCCAAACTTCCCATGATTTTTTAATGTTTTATTTTGTTTAATTCATTAAAATTTTCTTTTAATCAACTTAAATCATTGATATATTTTCCCCAGCCATTTGAAATTATTCTAGCATTAAATATTTCCATAGTTAATTCAAGCTAAGGCTAACCACTTAAGCATGCATAATTATTTTTCTTTGAATTTTGAACACTTTCCTAATTATTCTCAAATTTGTAGACACTATAGCATAATCACGTAATTAACTTTTCTAAGTCTAACCCTAATTATTTCTTACACCTTGGATGACCATAACTTCAATCCAACAAGTAAAACTATTTTTTCTCCCTCGTGTTGAAAAATTTCAGGTTTTAAATTTTGGTGTGTGATTTCATGCAAGATTCTTCTTTAGTGCATCAAGATCTTTTGCAAAGAGAGTTGTGCAAGCATTTGAGATGGTTCATTCCAAGGTTATTTTTAAATTGATTCAAATTTTTAAACCTTGAGTGAGATATTCTTTCTCCTAATTTCTCTCTTTAATGTTTTGTTACAAATGTTTAATTCATCATTTTGATTTAATTGGTGATCATTGACTTGATTAAAATTTTTTAATTCATAATTTTGTCTCTTAACTCAATTAGTTTCAAATTTGAGTTTTCTTTCATCGAAAATAATTTTGTGATCATAAGCAAGTAGTGTCAAGCTTATTTTTCATCATTGTGTTTAGCTTAATTCTCACCATTCAAATATTAGCCTTCAAAATCTCTCTTGATTACCTCAGTGTTCTCATTGTAATTTTATTTGAATAATTCAAATCTACAATAATTATCTTTTTGAGAAAACTATTCAGATATCTTGTAGGAAAACATTTTATTTTGCTGAAATTTCAATTCTTTTACATTAATCATTTGTGTGCTCAAAATTATTTAGCTTTAGATTTATTTGAATGGTTCTTTATCTCTATAATTATTTTGAAACATTAATTTGAGTAGAATAAAATTTTATTTTTGTTGAAATAAATTTTATTTTATTGATATTTTTATTTCATTGCAAAAACCTATGATTTGCTTAATATTATTTTATCATAGTATTATTTAAAAGTCTCATCATCCCTTGAGTCATTTGGAGCTTAGTTTTGGATTGGAATAAAAGTTTATTTTTTGTTAGAAATTAATTTGTTTGTTGGTTGTAATATAAATTACATTGCTTTATCAATATTTATCTTGTAAGAGGCTTACTGATTGCATTTGGATTGACCATTTCATTTCAACAATTATACCTTGCTTGAATAAATCCATAGCTTGCTAAAATTTAATTCTACTTATTAATGTAATTGTTTCCTACTTAAAGAAAAGGTTTTTTTGTGAATTAAATATTTCATACATTGTTTCATTCAAACTATTCATAATTCTCTTTAAATTAAAATTGATATTTGTGGAAATTTAGTTTGTTGTATAATAAAACTTGCTTATTCATTTCAAAATTATTTTGTTGCATTATACTATTATTTGCATTAAGCTAAATAACTTTCAAAGATTATTTTCAAAAAAATAATTATGTCATATCATATAAGAACAAGTGAGCCAATTGCTTTGTCAATTTTTTTGCAAGTTGATATTTTGTAAAGTGATCATTCTATATTGTGTGATCACCATTTCATTTGAGGTAGATTGTCAAATATTTAACTTACCCAATTATAAGAGAGTACACAGTTTTCATGTTGTACTTTCCTTGTTATAGAGTAATGTGATTGTTGGGGTAGTACTCACCACATTGCAAGAGGGTATGAAACTAATGTTAGAGTTGTACTCACCTTATTATAGAATAGTACATTTTTTAATTAGCTTTTGTTAGGTTAGTAGATTCCTAGACAAGTTAGACAGGAGTGGACATAAGCCTATTTAGAGTTTTGGCTGAACCACATAAAAATCGTGTGCATGTTGTCTTACTTTATTTTTCTTACTCTATAATTTTTAACATAATTGTTTCTCTAATCACTAATATTTTAAAATTAGATAGGATTTTTTGGCCCCATATAAAATAAAAGGCCTTAAAATAAGTTAAGATTTCTAATGACAATCTTCCCCTATCATTAGACTATCTAATTTTTCTAAAATATTTGAGTAACATGTGATGCTTTTGAAATTGGAATTTGAGGAATACTAAATAAGAAAGATCAACTTATAGCTTTTTTAGTGAAAAATTAAATGAATTAATCAACAATGTTTAATATATGATGGAGAATATTATATTATTTAATTCTTGAGGTACTAGTGACACTACTTTCTACATAGAGAGTTCAATCTTAACTCAAACCATCACGGCCTCAAGTTCATAAACACCCAAAGAAAGTAAGTCATGGGCATGCTAAGTCGGTCAAGTTTTATGGGATTATTCTTTTTTATCTTAAACATAAGCATGGAATTAAGAATAGACTCGCAGATGCATTATCTAAGGTAACCTTGACCATCTTATATACAGCATTTAAAGTTATGGGATTTGATTAAACTTCAAAATGAATATCTAGTTTGCCTTGACTTTCATTTGAAATAATTATATAAACCTCTAAGACTATAAAGAATATTTTCTATGATTAATGGATATTTATATAAAGAAAAACAACTATACATTCCTAAAACATCACTTAGAGATTTTTTATCTCTGAGTTACAATCTGGAGGGATAGCTAAATATTTTATAAATAAAATAAAATTAATAATTTGATGAAAAATAGATTTTATTAGCTTTCACTTAAACGAGATGTTCAAAAGATGGTGACCTAATGCCTAACTTATAAATAAGCTAAAGCAACTAAACAAGTCTAGTTAATATACAACATTACATATCCCATATATGCCTAGGAAGATCTATTAATGGATTTGGATTATCCCGTACAGCTTGAGGACTTGATAACATCTTTTGTGGTAGTCAATTGCTTATCTAAGATAGTCCATTTTAACCTTATTATTAAAAAATTAATCATGCTTCCCATATAGCAAGACTCTTATGTAAATAAATTAGACATTTACATGGCTTACCTTCAACTTTTGTTAATGATCATGATGTTCAATTTTTTTTTCATATTTTTAGTGAGACTTCATAAAAATTATTTGGCACTAAATTGAAATTCATTTGTCTTTTTTTTCTAAAACTAATGACCGAACTGAAGAAGTAAAATAGACTTTGGGAAGATGTCTTATAGGAAATACTCTAAAAAATTAAGACTTATATTTACATATCTCAGAATTTTCCTATAAAGACTTTAACTTTTAAAATATTATATTGCATGATCCCTAGACAACTAATTGTTGTAGATCCAATCTCTCATCTTCGCATTTTCATTTATCAAAAATTTTCAAATCCTCCATGAAAGTATAAGAATCAAATTGTGTTGAGTAAGAACAAATATGTTGCTAACGCAAAACCATAATAATAAAAAAAGAGTTTAAAGAAGATGACTATATTGTAATTCACATCCAACTAAAGCGTTTAAGAAATTACATGCAAGGGCTTATGCCCCATTCAAAGTATTTAAAAAGATTGGATCTAATGCCAATCATCTTGATTTTCCTTTTGATATGCTAATTCATCCAATTGCTAATATTAAAAAATTATTTTATATAAGGGAGTTAGATAACCTCCACTTGTTCCATCTAACTCTTTGGCAAGAGACATAGTTTCCCATTTATAAAATCCTACATTTTGGAAGTCATCATTATAGATGTACTCATCTATCCAAAGAATTGAGCCTCAATTTTAATTCATTGAAAAAATAAATCACCAACTAATGATGCCAGGTTGACCCATACTAACAAAGAGATCTTGGAGTAGAGTTTAATTGAATATGAGATAGTTAATGTAGTATATCATGAAGAAAATAAATTAAAAGACTAATTACAAGAGCTAAGCCAAAAGCCCAAGTAAGAGAACAAATAAATTGACCAACTACAAGAGCCCAAACTATAGTCTAATAAAGGGTGCATATTCTAAAACATCTTAAAAACAATTTTAATTTTGAACTTTTTATATTTTAATTTCATATCTAAAAGTCTGTATGGCCTATAATGATATGAAGGAGACTTTAAAAATAAGTGTTTGAAACACTTCCTTAATAAATAGCCATCAATCATTCCTTTTTCTTTCTTTTTTTCCCTTCATATTTTCCCTCTAAAAGTGTTAGCCCTAAAGTCTTGTAATGCTATATAAACATGGTCTAAAATACTTTATAATTTTAATTGTTGAATAAATTATTTTGAATAAAGTATTATTCTTTTTTTCTACCTTGGTGAGTAAAATTTGTCTTTCTTCGTGAGAATAGGTAGTTAAACTTTGTTCATTTTTTATTTTCTTAATATTTTATTTTTAATTTACTTAAGTCCTTTTCTACATCCTTAGCTTCCTCCAAGACTAGCCATCACTCATCTCAAATCACACATCCACTCCAAAGCCTCACCTACTGAAGCTCTTAGCCAAACTATCTAAGATTAAGACCTAGTCTCATTCCTCATCCAATAACACTCTTATAAACTGTACTACATCTAACCATCTACTTTAGATCATTATTTCACTTTTTAAGCTACTCATCTATAACTATTTCTAGCCATTTACCTTATACACACACTATTTTATAAAGAGGTCTTTTAAATCATCCCAAACAAACTCAAACCGAGCTAGTCTTGAAGGTTTCACCATAAGAAAATAATAAATTCTTCAACATTTCACCAAAAGGCTACTTACCATCGTCACTCATCTACATGAACTTTCCATAGAAGTGGACGCCTAGGCTTCGATACCTAGTGTTCATGTGCAATACCTAATTTAAGTAAAAGTACAAGATAGAGAGTTTAATGCTTAGGTGCTAGACTTAAAAATTAGAAACACACGCAAACATAAAGCATGACAGCTAGGCGCTCGATCTTGGCTTAAGCATGGTGGCTACTATGATTTGACCTAAATTTTCCTAGATTTATTTTCAAATGAGGAGGATATCTTATAGTCTTATTTAATGAATTATTAAGAACAAATTTAAAGACTTTTTTTATCAATCATTAAACTATATTCTTTCAGATTTTAAAGGGTTTAAAAAATAGTTATGAAGGTTACTTTAAGATCTTTGGAGAAGCAAATTGGAGAGATCTTAAGGGAAAAGAGCAAGGTTTTTTTCCCTCTTTTAATTCTTCTTTCTCTTTATATTATTATATCAATATTCATGCACAAATATTAAAGTGTATATTTTATTTTATTCATAAACTAAACTCCCCATCTAGGGGTCAAGATGTAACCATGTTGATTTTTAATTAGTTTTTATTTTAATGAAGATTGGAGTTTTTTTAAATATGAAGTATTTTATTCTAAGCTTTCATGCTTATTATTTTGACTGGGCATATTTCAATAGTTTAGGAGGTCTTTTTGAAACTAAGAGGTGGAAGATAGACTCATCATGGACAAAAAATCACAATGAGAAGTCATAGGGTTGTAAAAAAATTGAAGAGATCAAGTAGTTAATTTTGAAATCTAAATGCTTTGATGAAATTTTTTTGGCATTAAATTATCATCAAGAGGTAGATAGGTAGTTTGTGCAAGAGAAAAAAAGGATTTTCTTAAGATAGTTTGGACCACCTTGATAAAAAAATTGATAAAAAATTCACTTCTTATTAAATTAAAATCTTAATTGCACAAAATGACTTTAATGAAATCTAAACCTTAGGTTTATTCATATTAAAATCTCTCACATTAATTCATGCCTTGGTTAGTTAATTGGTTTTCTTGATAGATTTATGAGTCAATTTAATTTTTTTCAGCAACAAAATTTTTTATTTAAATTATAAATAATCATTTAATTTTGGTTGTTGATGTTCAATCCTTGTAGGATGATACACTACCCACTCTTTATTTTTTATAAGGCAATTATATACTCTTTAGTAAATTGATCATCTTAGCCACATCAGATATAAATTGATTAGCTTAGGCATTTCATTGAATTGGCGGTGTGTGATGCCCCTTATATAGTGATTAGCTTCTAACTCTTTCCAAGAATGTGAGCTTACATCTAAGCTCCTTCCCCCTTTTAGGTTTACAATGTCCTATTTATAGAGTTTTGAGAGGAGAATGTTAATGAAATTTGCCAAAATCTCAAAATACATCATTGAACAATACATTTTGAGTTCTTTAATAAAAAATCATTCTTTCAACATTTTAGTGCCTTAATAACTTTAATTAAAAATGGTTTTGTCTTATTAGAATCATCTAGCTTGATTTAATGATAAACATACTAGATTTGAAAATCATTTGACCTTTAATTAATACTTCAAAATTTGTAATTGCACGTGAAGAGCTCAATTTAGACACATTTGGACTCAGATTCAATTACTTTTCGTGGCAACAGGATTACGATTGAGATGTTCAATTTGACTATAAATTTATTAAAGTTAAAGTTTGGATGATCATGAATATAATTCTGGAATTCTCTATCACCTATGTTGCAACAAGATCTTTGGTGATTGACAAAATTTTTGGATAATATATTGATAAATATAATAAAAATTCACGTGGGATAAAATTCATAGTCACTATATTTATATAATTAATAAGAATTACTGTGTGCAATTATTTATGTGATTTAGAATTATTTATTTATTTATTTGAAAATGCTGTGGCTAATCCTTAATTATTCAACTTATATAAATCACCAAGATATTAAATTTTATACTCAAATGCTTAATTCGAATTGGAACCATAATTAAAAATTTATTCATGTATACTACTTAATTCAACTAAACAAAATAAGGTATAATCTGATACATATTTTGCCAAAAACCTGCACAAAGTTTAGGAACATATCAATCTTATTGTATTCATCTGTCTTTTTCCTGCAGCTTCACCTTGCAGCCCTCAAATTATGTTAAAAAGAACATCAAAATAAAATGTTTTTACAGCCCTGAATTTATAATGTAATCTAATTTGTGACCTGTATCTAGATGCACAAAAATATTTCGATTCATTCTTGATCACATCATTATATATATATATATATATATATATATATATATATATATATATATATATATATATATATATATATATATATATATATATATATATATATATATATATATATATATATATGTGTGTGTGTCTATTAGTATAATAATTTATCTTTTGTACACTCAGGCCGACCTTATAGACTATTTTTATCTTATAAGACACTAAATTATTTGCTAAATTGATATTTTTTTAATAATCCAATAATCTAAACCACTTTATAAATTAAAGTTTTTAACTATTTTTTAAAATTAATGATATATTTTTTAACATGGCCACTATTATTTAAATAACTTTTAAAAAATTAATATTTCAATTGTATTTCTTTCGTAATAACATTAAAATAAGTTAGTAACAACTTCTAAAAAATTTACAGCCTATTTGGGATTACTTTTATTTTTTATTTTATTTTATTTATATTTTTATTTAAAATAAAATATATTTGTGGTGATAGATATTTTTAAAAATACTAAAAATATCCAAAATCAATTTGATCCATTTTGTATAGTTGAAATACTAAATTAACATGAATTATATATCATTATTTTTGTATGAGCAATAAGAAAAATATTTATCTATTGTGTTTAGGTCAGATTTGCATTTCAATACGTCATCAACTTGTTTGCCTTCAAAGACGAGTTGTCCATAAAAAAGTGTCGAAGCTACAAACGCGGCTGCTGATCCACGAGATTCACAATCTGCCCCACACCGCCAAGATGACAGCTGCGTCGGAGTAGCTAGATGGGATGAGTTCCATGTCTTTTCTTTTTCTGAATATTTCTTCCTCCAAAAGCGCTGTGATAAGTTCCATTCAAGCACTCTAACGTTCTCACAATGATAGGAACATAATTCAGAAAATATTTCTTTGATATTTGTAAAAAAAAAAAAAACACTTTTCGTTTGAAGAATGATGACCATTGAACTTATCTGAAAATAAATCATGAGTAAAAGCCTTTCTTATCTTCTTTCTATGCTGACTTGTGCAAAGACATATTGGCCCGCTTTAACCAGCAACTCCAGGAATGTGGGTTTGATGGTCACTTTTTATTTTGTATTTTATGGGTTCGATGGTCAAATACAGTTCATTTGCAAGTACCCTAACAATTTTGGATGACTTATCTGAAATTTGTAGTTCTTCATGATAAAGATTAGTTGTCATTCAGTGATGACTTAATGAATGCTTGGTGATGATGATGCCTTGTTGCTCATTGGTTACGATCTTTTGTCGCTTATTATAAACACATATATCATTTGCTAATCATGAAGTGATGCCACTTTACTAGTCATTGATATGATGCTTAGAACGGATGGAACTAGTAGAGCTACTTGCCACTCAAAATTTTTGTTATTAAATTCTTTAATCTTCGATAATACATTAAATTTTACCCCTCTAAACTTAGATAGTTAATAATAATTTATTATTAATCATATAGCTTTAAAAAATTTATCATAAAGATTATAATTATTTTAAGAAATTAAAAATATATAATTTCTTATTATATTAGTTAAAAAAATTAAGAAAATAAATTTATATAAAGATATACTAAACCTAAATCGCTTATCAAACCACAATTTCTTCTATATATTAGTAATATAAATTTTAAGAAAATAATTGAAGTATCAAGGATAATTTTTGATTGATTAAAAGATGTGTTTTCTTATTTTATAAGTTGTTCTTAACTTTTTTTTTATTTAGTTATTTAATTATTCCATTTTATTTAAAATTTTAAAATTTTAGTTTTGATTATTTTTATTAATTTTTTATTTCATCATCTCTTTTTAAATTTTGATTCAGCCAATGATACTCAGTAATTAATGATCCCATCTACAATGCTATGTACTAATGAGGTATTTTTTTATTTGATGGCCTCTTCAATACTTTCATCAATCTGTATTATAATCTACAATGCACAAATATGGACACTACATGACCCAGAGACATGACATATTTATTATTAAAAATATAAGGCATAACACATGCTTGATACAACATTATAAATTTTATATCTTAACAATTGTAAACAATTATCTAATGCAAATAAAATAAATTGAGTATTAAGAGATAAAATAATAAGATATTTGTCTATTATGAACTTTGAAAAGACAAAAAAAAATCATAGATGATACGAAAGCATTAAAGAAAATAGCGTGGAGTGATGTGAAGATATTGACCTTCAACATTGATGACGACAACGAAGGATGATGTTCTATATTCATTTGAAAAATTATAATCACGTCTCACGAAGATGGGACAAAGAATTAAATAAGAGAGCTGGGTAATGTTCACATCCACAGAGCATGGATTATAAATTAAGAAATAGGTTATAAGTTTATAACTTATATAATTTAACGACAGACAAGTCAGATTTTTTAAAATTATAATTTTAATTGGACACGGCAGAGAAGTGTCTATTGGAGATGTATCGAATACTGCATATCATTATTTCTAAGAGTACTTCTGCATCATAGATTATAATCAATATTTAAGTTCTCAATATCATTGTCTTCTTTTTTATTATTTCAAGCAGAAATTTTACTGATTTCTCTAAAATTATTTGGTGCTGAATATATTTTTAGTAGTATTTTCTCAATTAATGATTTTCACATCTCAGTCAAATTAAATGATTTATTTTTCTGATAATTTTCATGTAAAATATTCAGACATGCTTTTATCTATATGTGTTTTGAAGCTCTTAAGCTAAAATGAAAGTAAGATGCTATAATATAAATATTTATGCATTTAATTTCTTCCATCATAATGCTGGACGGTAGTAATTGGACGGCGAAGCACGCAAATCAATGTTATGGGCAGCATTAGCAGAAGAAAAAGCTGCTTTTGATGACCGTCTTACAAGTATAAATTTCTTCTATACAATATGCGTTAGGTGATATTTGTCAACTGCTTCGTACAATTAAAAATTAATTTTAATGCAATGCGAAAAACTGGAGATTTCAACGCAGCTTCGGCACTGTATTTATTTATTTATTTATAATGGATGTCCACTCAAAGTCTCATCCATTTTATGACATATTATTTTCAATATAAATAATTTTTGGAGGACCTAACAGCAATTTATTAATAAGTTTAGGCCCTCACTTCTTTTCCTGCAGGTCACCCCGCTCTGATAACGAATCGAATACGGGCTGGGGAGTTCCAACCGTGCTCGGTCATGTGAACCGAGCTAAGGACGGTGGGTCTTCAGAACTGCATTCAACAACCTTTTTTTTTATAACCACCTTCTTCATTATATAAAATTTATTATTCTTACAATGACATACTTTAAGTCAACCACATCATTACTAGACTTAGACAATGCAATGAAGTGTCGGCCCTCAGATGGCTCTCACATCTTTCTTTAAGAGTCGTTACATCATTCAATGACTTCAAAAAGATGTTCACCATGCAATTTGTCAACGCTTAAAATCCTTTGAAGAGTTCTAATGCTCTTCTACATATGAGATAGGAGCTTAGCGAGTCCCCAGAGTCCCTGAGGAAGTTCATCACTCGTTTCCAGCTATAGATGTTGGGAGTCAAAGATTTGGAGCTCACAGTCGCTCAAGCATCACTCTCCTAGGTTTTAAAGGAGGGGCCCTTTCGGTACACCTTGGGGCTCTAACTACTTAAGATGCTTTCCAAGCTATTGGAGCTGGCAAAGCATCATGTTAATGTTGAAGAATATAATAAAGTACTAATATGAGGTTTCAAAAACCTGACTACTCATTATCCATGAGCCAACTATGCACAACCCACTATACTGACTCCTTTAATAGTGTCAATAGTAGAGCATGTAGTGGTGATCTATAATAAAAATTATTTTAAGTGACTGCCACCTATGAAAGCTGATGGAGTGCATGATCGATTGGCATATTATGCTTATCACTGTGATCATGGACACCACATTGAAGAGTGTTGTCATTTAAAGACTTTAGTGGATTAGTTGATAAAAAATGAGAAAGCTTAAGGAGTTCATTAGGAGAAAAGACAAAGAATTTGTCAATGTTGATAATGAGCATGTACCTATGCATATTGTTTACATACTAAAGTTGCCATCTTTAGGGGCAATGGTGAGTCTTCTAAGAAGGCGAGTATGAAAAAAATATGATCTGGAGAAGTGAACTCAGTAGCCATGATGCGAGCACCCTCTTCCATAGTTAGGCAAGTGAGTTTTTCAAAAAGAGAGACATGCCATTAGAAATCCTTACAATAATGTAGTTGTGGTGACGACTTTGATCACCAACTATCAAGTAAGAAACATTTCGGTTGACATGGGGAGCTCAATTAATATCATTTTAAAATCAACTTTTGTAAAACTATACATAATGAATTCTAAACTGCTGCCCATTATACTATTTTATGGTTTTTGCTTTTGGATGGTCATGTGGGGGGACACCACGTAAATCGTAGAGGATACTTATTGAAGTGATCGGGTATGACATAGAGGTATGATGTACTATCTCGAAAGATAGAGGAATCACCCTACAATGGACCTAATCACCTAATAAGGAATCCTAAGGCATGATGGGTCTTCGAATATACCAAAGATTTTTTTCCTACTTTATATGGATGAATAAAGTAGGGTTTATTTAAATCGGTTTCTAAAGTTTCCTATAGAGGCAAGCCCCAGTTAATTACATCTTAAGGAAAATGAATATCTTAAGTATGCTCTCGATTAATGTAGACAATTATTCTCAGCAAAGAATTCAAATATAGGATTATCAATAAATTGATTGTGTTTTAGAAAATCAAGTGGGATGGATCAAAAGGGAAGAGTTATTATCGAAACCAACGGAGATGAGTAGGGAGTGCTCGTTATACTAGGAAGCCTAGTGAGCACTCCAATCCTACTGGGCTTTATATATTTGAAATTGATGAGATTTATTTATTTGAGTTAAAGTTTTACAAGAAATCTAGGACTTATAATTTTACAATATAAGATTGTGAAAATGCCTAAGAGGTGAGAATTTATCCTTGCAGCCCCAAAGGAATATGAGGCTTTAAGTAGCCCCAAGGAGGCCATTTGATTATCTCACTTCCCTAGTTAACAAAAGAATGTACTTATTTAATTTCATTCCTATGTATATTTGTATTAGAATTTGGATAGAGCTTTAATTCATATGTATAAATAATTCAATCAGACAAAATATAATCTTTCACAAGGTTTTCATTCTTCCAATTATGTACACATCTATATGTATTTAAGATAGCAAATATACAGTCTGGACATCCTAGGAATATGAGGCTTTAAGTAGCCTCAATGAGATCATTTGATTATCTCACTTCCCTGATTAACGACAACACGTACTTGCTCACATCTTTTATACATATCTATGTACATTTAATTAAAGAATGATAATCCTATTTTCTATTAAACAATACATGTATCCTTAGCCACTTAAGTTACAAAATGTATAGTATGTGAATGTAAAGTTTTTTTCCTATAATCATGTATATAGATCTACACATGTTTGAATGATAATAAGTGTATAGTAGACATCCCGAAAATATGAGGCTTTAAGTAGCTCTAAAGAGGTCATTTGATTATCTCACCTCCTTGGTTAACAAAGACACGTACTTATTTAATTTCATTCCTATGTATATTTGTATTAAAATTTAGATAGAGCTTTAATTTACATATATACATAACTCAATCAAACAAAATAGAAACTACCAAATATATTCATTCATTCATTATTTAAGTATGTTAAAATATATTTTATGTATTTGTGTGCTAAGTGTTAAATCATATGCATGATATGGGTGATGGAAAGGAATGATATAACATACTCTTTGTGATTGTAATTCAACTACATTAATCTCAAGATGCCTTTCATGATGAATATGATTCTTTAAGGTTAACCCAAACTTAGGATTAATAAGATATTTAATAAGCCATTTACTAAAGAAAATTAAAAGCATGAGAATGTACTTTAGAAATTGACTTAAGATAGGGATAAAAGAGAGCAAGTTTATTTCTTCTCTTTGTAATACTTAGATGCTAAGTGTAAATCAAATGAAACAAATTAAAATTTGCAAATCATCTAAACATTTGAAATGAAACCAACCTTCATGTTAAATTAAATAATTTTTAAACCTAGACAATCATAATTCAAATGCTTAGCTAAGGCATGCTACATACAGCCTTAACACACACATTACAATTAAGCCACCACTTCTAGTCCTAAGTTAGGATGATGTATGTGTGATGTTATATTTTGTTTTGTGATATAATATTTTAGACTGGATGTTAGGGTGTATGACTCGTAGACTAGATGATAGGTCATTATTAGCCTAATGATATTTTCTATAAGGGATTGTGCTTGAGGGGTTGTTAAAAAATAAGTATAAATATCTTATTTGTAGGTTGCTTAAACCCCTAAGCATAATCCATATTTAGAACAAGTGGACTTGGTTGCCTATGTGTAGGGTGCTAAGTCCAAATTATGAATTTTAACTATTTGGGATTGTGTATGTTTAGCTAATATATGTTTTGATGTAGTTAGATTTACTTTCCCCCATAAAATGTAATTTTGTAAATAGGAATTAGGATTAATGCTATGGGAATTAGGATGAGCAATAGAAGGCTTAGTCTTAGGATGCCTTGTGACGCTTGAAAATCAAATCAAAAGAAAATGAAAGATGAATGGAGAAAGAAGATCCCCATAACATATATTCAATTTTAATTGTAATATTATTTTGTGATCTGGTAGTATATAGGGGTAGCTACCCAAGTTTCTTTTTCTGTTGTATGATGATACCCTACGCATTGACCTCTTATTTTTCGTAGTTTATAAAATGATTGATATTGTGTCTAGTTTGACATCGAGTGATTTTTTTGTAGTTTCTTAATGATTGACAATTGAATGTGTGGCTTGGATGTGATAGGCTCTTAGGATAAAATTAAATTTTTTTATCTCAATTAACAACTCATAACCTCTTCATAAAGCTTAGGCCATAATTAAAATATCTAATTGATTTAATAACCGCTTAGTTATATGTTGTATGTATAACATCATGCATATCATCTTCAATCACTTGTGAAAAATGAGGGCCTCCATTTCAGCACTTTAAGGACCGCTTGATCTATGAGAGAAACCCCTTATGATAGAGCTTCACCCTCTTTCTCTTTGATACAACTAACAATCAAATTTCATCATGCATTTATGCATAAAATATCTCAAGATTTTATCCAAAATATTGCATCATAATGAAATAAAAATTAAAATATTTTGCATTTAGACTAAGCCATACGCTCATACCACTCATGCTCTAGTCTCTTAGGGAGTGGGTTTAGGATTTTAGTATCTTTGAAGTTAAATAACAAGCCTAGCCATCTTGTAATTACATAAGATCAACCTACATGATTTTGAATCATAGGAAGTGTTAGACCATTCTAAGCGGTTGGATGTCCAGAGTTAAGGGTTTAATCTTCTCTTGTGGAGGAAAATTATTATGTCCCCTTTCCACTTAGATTTAAGTCATGCTTTTAACTTATGTTGAAGCTTCCTAGATTTAGGATCCGGTTGCTTGTTTCCCTTAGACGTATAAATTCTCACCTAGGCATTTCCACAATCTTTTGTTGATGGATCATAAGCAGCAATCTAATAAAATTTTAACAAATAAAATAAATCCTCTCACGTCAATCATATAAAGCCTTACCATAGGATAAGTTGAAATACTCACTAGGCTTTTAGTATCATGAGCATTTCCTACTTATTCTCCTTTGGATTCCAAAATAAGTCTTTCCAATTGAACATTCCCACTTGATTCTTAAAATGACCAATCCTTTGATAGTCGTAATCTTGAAATCTTTGGAGACAATAATTAACTACTTTAATCGAGAGTATTCTTAAAAAAATTTATTTTCTAGGTTGCAATTAACTATGGTGGCTTCCTTCCATAAGAAACTAAAAAACTGACATAAAATAAACCCTACTTTACTTTTCATGTAAAGTAGGGAAGAATCTCTTGTATATACAAAGACCCATCATGCATTAGAGTCCTTATCGGTGGTTATGTCCATCATAGGGTGATGTTTCTATCTTTAAGATAGTACATCATTCCTCAATATCGCATCATCACTTTAACAAGTACCCCTAAGATCTGTGTAATGCACCCAAAGACATCTAAAAAAATAAACACCACATCTACAAAAGTATCAAAGTAAATGAAATATAAAATACTAAGTACTAATTCCTTCACATATCTTTGTATTCTTTCAACATATGCCAAATTTTAAATCCATAACATGAAGGAATTTTCATTTTGACAAACTTTTAGTTTCAACTTGGATATGCATCATATCAAAAGTTATACTCTTTTGTAAATTAATATAAAAAGGAGATCAAACAAAATAACATTCACAACAAGTTTATATTTATAATATAAATGGATATAACTTTTTACAAAGTTAAAAGAATATCCCAAAGAGATATGTCTAACAACAACAACAACAATAACAACAACAACCCTTTATCCCACTATGTGGGTCTATGAATCTTTCATTCCATTGTGTTATATTAAATGTCAAATTCTCATTTAATGTAAGTATACTAAGGTCATTTTTTGAAAATCTAAATCAAGTCTTTTTAATTCTACCTCTACCTTTCTTAACACAAGACAAATCTATTACATCTACTCTCCTAATCGGGTCATCAGATGACCGATGCTTTATGTGGCCAAACCATCTAAGGTGATTCTCTAATCTTATCGCCATTGCTACTCCAACTTCTTCCAACATACTCATTTTGCATTTTATCTCTAAGAGTAAAGCAACACATCCACCTGAGCATCCTCATCTCTGCAATAACTTATTCATATGCTTTTATTCCAACATTCAATCATAAATTGTTGTAGGTCTTACCACCATCTTATAAAATTTTCCTCAACTTTAAGTAGTACTTTTCTATCACAATAGGCCAAATTCATTCCTCCACTTCAACCATCCAACTTGAATTCTACTAACAACATCTCCATCTATTTCACCAACATTTTGAAAAATAGAGCCTAGATATCTAATCACTCACTCTTTTAATGACTTGTTCACCTAATGTCACAACACTACCACTAGAACTTCTACAACAAAACCAAAGAGATATGTCTAAAAACTAAAATTAAGTTCTTAGAAAACAAATATAAAGAAAGTCATATTGAAATATTAAGGGTTATTGGGATCACATCTAACTTTTATTTTTTTGTTTTATATTTTATTTTGTTTTGTTTATATTTTTTAAAGTAAAATATGTTTGGTGGTTATTGTTATTTTTAAAAACACTTAAAACATCTAAAACATGTTTTGAGTGTTTTGATAAACATTGTTATTTGTTTTTTAAAATAAAAAATAAAAACTCATAAAAATACATCAAACAAACATATTTTTAAAAATAATATAAAAATAAAAATATATAATATAAAACAACATTGATCCCAAACAGCCCCTAAAAACATATTTTGAGTGTTTTGATAAACATTGTTATTTGTTTTTAAAAATAAAAAAATAAAAACTCATAAAAATACGTCAAACAAACATATTTTTAAAAATAATATAAAACAAAATATATATAATATAAAACAACATTGATCCCAAACATCCCTAAATAACATATTTCAAAAGCTTTTACTTGTTGAAAAATAGATGTATTGCTCACTTCCTATCATGACCCACTAACTCAGTAAAACATAATGAACATTTAATATTTTATATATTAATTTATTCCAAGAATTCTTTCATGAAATTGGATCATATTGACATTTTAAACATATGAGCTTTAATTTCTTATTGTACCAAAAAACATGCAAAGATTTATTACAACATTAATATGCTAAAGTAATACATATTATGAGAAATATAAAGTGGTTAATATAATAGAAAATTATAAAATAAAATTATCATAAATTCCTAGTTCAGTGAATTTCATATCCTACATATTGATCTAAAATCATATAAAAATTATTGTGAGATGTAAAACTTACTAGGACTTACATGTTATCATACAAAAAATTCAAAAATTCAGGCATATAAGAATTGTAATAATGTCTTATATCTATACGAAATCTTATTTGTATACATGATTTATAATTGTATGTGCATAACTAATCTAAAAGGGAAAGCTTATCAGAATTTCAATTTTAGAGTGCAAGACTAACTTGATCAGAACAAATAACAAGCTACAGGATACTACAACACCTCAACAGAAATAGTGCTTAGCTACAAGGACCCTAATAAAAGTAGCTCTTCACATAAAATAATAAATATATATATATATATATATATATATATATATATATATATATATATATATATATATATATATATATATATATATATATATATATATATATATATATATATATATATATATATATATATGCACATTCATGCAAAATGATCTTATCATTATTTCAATTAGTAATTTAAAATAATATATAAGGATATTTTTTTTTCAAATAGTTATAGTATATTTGTATGTTCTATAAAAAAGATATTCTTTCAAAAAGTAAAGGTTTATCCATACTGTCAAAATTTTAAATACAAATTCAATTTTTATACTTACTTTAACATAATTTATAATTTATAAATTATTTAGTATACAACAACAACAACAACAACAAGCCTTAATCCCACTAGGTGGGTAACATGAATCCCTCCATTGTGTCCTATTATGTGTCAAATTCTCATCTAATTCATACTAAGATCATTATTTATACATCTTAACCAAGTCTTTTAGGTCTACCTCTACCTTTCTTAACATAAGGCAAATCTAATGCATCTACTCTCCTAATCGGTCATCTGACCACGCTTTATGTGGCCAAACCATCGGCGACTCTCCTAATCTTATCTACCATGGAGCTACTCCAACTTTTCCCAACATACTCATTTTGCATTCTATCTCTAAGAGTAAAGCCACACATCCACCTAAGCATCCTCATCTCGTAAAACTTAACTAAGTCTTATGCTTCTCTTTTATTGGCCAACATTCTGCACCATAAGTCATTTGGTCTTACCACCATCTTATAAAATTTTATCTTAAGTTTAAGTGGAACTTTTCTATCACAATAGATGCATTCCTCCACTTCAACCATCCAACTTGAATTCTACTAATAACATCTCCATCTATTTCACCATCATTTTGGACAATGCCTAAATATCTCAATCGCCATCTTATTAATGACTTGATCACCTAAAGTCACAACACTATCACTAAAACTTCTACAACTAAAATTACACTCCATATATTAGATCTAAAACAAAACCTTTAGACTCTAAAGTTGACCTCCATAAATCAAGTTTGGACTTCTAGTCTTATCAAGAAGAATGTCAAGAAAAAGCATACACCAAGGTACATCTTCTTGTAAATGTAAGCACATCCATAACTAAAGTAAAAAAGATAAGGGCTTAATGTTGATCCTTGATGTAATCCAATAAATAGGAAAATATTTTGTCAATCCTCCTTGTTTTGGACACAAGTAATAAATTCTAGTATACATATCCTTAATAACTTGAATATAACCAATATTAACTTTTTCTCGTTCTAGAACTCTCCAAAGAACATCTCTTGAGACTTTATCATAAGCTTTCTTAAATCAATAAATATCATATGTAGATCCTTCTTACTTTCTATGCTTCTATCAACCCTCTTAACAAATGTATAGCATCCATATAGATCTAACATGAAACCAAAGATTGTACAGATCACATCGTAACCTATGCTCAATTACTTTCTCCATAATTTTAATGTATGACACATTAACTTAATTCTCTAATTTGCACATCTTGTGCATCACCTTTATTCTTAAATATAGAACCAATAATTCTTTCTCCACTCATCTGCATCTTTTAGTCTTTAAAATAACATTAAAAGATTTGTAAGCCAAGAAATTCCTTGATCTCCTAAACATTTCCACACATCTATTGGAATATTATCCTACATTTTCCACATTTCATTTTCTTTAAAGCTTCACTAACTTGATTTACTATAACATAGAAATGAAATTCTTATTATTGTTTATATTAAGGTTGCTAAAATCAATCGATTTTAGATCCTTCATTGAAAAGTTTATCAAAATATCTCATCCACCTATTTTCAATATCTTTTCTAAGAAAAGCACTTTATTATTTTCATCCTTAATAACTTGAACTATGTCTTTACTTCTCCTATCTCTTTGCTTGCTAACTTATACATACATCTTTCACCTTCTTTGGTATCTAATCATTGTATAAATCACTAAAGCTAAATTTTGCAACATATATTTCTTAAATCTCTACAAAGCCACTTTATATCTTTCCAATTAATTACATCTAAACCAAGTTTTATAACAATGCTTCTTATTTTTATCTTTTCTGCACTAATTCCACCACCAACTATTCTTAAAAGAAGCTTTTCCTTTTGATTCTCAAGCACATCTTTAAGAACGCTTAATTTCAATTGATATTTTTCCCACATAACGTTAGCATCTTTATGAACACCCCAAATTCTAATATCTTGTAGCTTGCTCTTAAAATATTTTATTTGTGTTCTTAAGTGTCCCCATCTAATTAGACAATAATTTAGTTTATTTTTTCTCTTACAACCTTTCATCTTAAAATCTAAAACTAATAGTCGATGTTGGGTACTTAAAATAAATAATTATTTATAAAAGATAACTTATTTAAAATTACTATCAAGCTATTTTATTATGTATATATATATAGCAGGATAATAACTTACTTTTTAATTTGAATATATAAAGATAAGTGCATTATAAGATCTTTAAGCATATTCATTTTCTCAAAAAAGTAGTCATATTATTAAATAATATTTTATAATAATTAACACTAACACTATTTTAATCATATTTTATTTATTTAAAATGCACTCATATAATCAAATAACATTTTCATAAATAATAAATACCAAATTTATTTATTTTAAATTATTAATTGATTAATTTTATTCTAATATTTATATTAAATATATCAATAATAATTTTATAAAACTCTTAAATTATTCAAAATAATAAATATAAGAATTGAATACATTAAAGTAAATAAATATATAAATTCAAATCATGATACATAACTTGCATTAACATAAGGTAAATGAAAATTCTTATTAAACATTTTGCCAACCAAAATTTGATTACTATATGTAGAAGAAATCCACAATTAAGACCAAATTATGAAGACTTCTTCTTTCAAAAGCTTTCTCTCTTTAGCTATTCTTCTTCTTTTTTTTCTCTCACTCTTCTTTCTAACAATTGTAACCTATACGTTCTCTTCTCTCCTAACTTTACCACTAATCATATCTCGTAAAATATTCATGCAAGAGACATGTTTCCTTTCATATTTATAGGTAAAAGTGAGTTTATGTATGAATAACATTTGATTTGGGGAATGGAAAAGTAGCAATGAGAATGAATAAGTGTATAGTCATTGCATGATTACAATTTTAAAAATATTTATATAATTTAGGAAGAGTTACATGTATGGAGACACATATTTTATAAGGAATTTACATATTTTGAAAGTATTTACTTGAATAGACTTGCTTACATGAAGACACATGTTTGGAGAAAATTGTATAACTTGAAATTGTTTCATGGATTATGAAGACTTATATACATGGAGACAAATATTTTGGAGAGGATTTGCGTGACCTATACATATCATTTTTATTTATTTAGTCTTTGCATGATGTATATATGTGCTTGAAGATAACTTTATTAAATCTTATGAATTTAGTATATAAAATTATAACTTTTAAAAATATCTTTCATGATAAGTAATATTAATTCTTTTAAATTTATATTTGATATATTTCAATTTAAATTAGTTTTGTAGATGTCAAAATAAAAGATAAGAGAGAGAAAAATTAATTATTCATGTGCTCACAAATTATATTAATTTAAAAAATTCTTTCATAAAAAATTTAATCATGGTAATAAGTAATAAGTAATGTTTAAGTTTGTATCTTGATACAATTTAAAATTTAATAAAACCATTAAGTTTGTATCTTGATATTGAATAGGTAATAAGTAATTATGATTTTTCATTTTAAAAGATTTATTATTTTTTAAATAAAAAAATTAAACAATTATATTTCTAGCTTTTCTTAGATTGCATATCTTGCATATGTTATAAATATAAATTGTAAACCAAAATCAATCCATCATGTTATAAATCATATCAATCATATTCAATTCATAACAAAAAGTGAGATTGTTTCACCTTTCTTGTCAAGACTACTTTTAATTTGATGCAATCCCTCTTAATGTGCCCTATTTTAATAGAGAAATAATTGGATTCCTTTTTATTTCAACATAGTGTGGAATTTTACCCTTTACTTTCTTTTGATTTGTCATTATTATTGCCTTTTATTTGAGAAGTTTAACATCACACTCACCCAATTTCATGACTAGTGTTCCGTTCTCTTAAACATATATATTTAAAAGCTCATTAATTTGCAATGTATTCATATGTGTACTATAAGTTATTTGAAAGGATCATTTTTCTATAGAAGAGTGTTCAAAATATAGTGCACCAAAAAGGATTCGTATATCAATCTCAAGTGTCTTGTTTTTAGGTTGCAATATCCTAAATTCGTATTAAGTGTTATGCACAACTTTTATTCTATTTAGCTTTAAAGTGAGATCTTCATAATTAGTTTACTATAGATCTTTATCTAAGTACTAAATTGATCATAAATTACCTTAAGTAGCTATGATATTATATGATTGACTAAACCACGATACCAACAAACATTTTTGTCTTTATGAACATCAAATTAGAGTAGTTAGATCACTAATATTTGTAAAGACAACTACTCAAGAGTGTTGTTTTTAGTAACTACACATGTTTCTTTTTTCATAATAACATAATCAATATCTATCTAACCTAAAGGTAGGATACTTTTAACACTTAATAATTTTCTCCCTTAATTCTAAATATCATAGTTATTTCGAAAGATATTTATTGATTGCAATTGTAAAATAAAATAAATAAAAATATGCATATGTTACTAATATAGCATAAACACTATCATACTTTACCAATGTAAATCATGCATTGAATAATTATGAATTTAATGACCAAATTTGCCTTTAAAGTTTTATCTTAATTATGTTCATTTAGGTCCATTATAATACAACAAAAAATTATGTTTGTTTTCTAATATTTCTAGATAAATTAGAAGAAAACAATTTTTTAATTTTATTCTAATTGCTTATATAAATACTATATGCCAAAAATATATATAGGGTAGAAATAAATCAAGTTTAAGTTCAATGAGAATATCTAATGTACATGCACATACAGATAAAAGTAATAAGAGATGTCAAAGTTTTAGGTTGATAACTGGGAAAGGGAAATACTAGAGGGCCTAATTTTGTTGAAATAATCTACCATATCTTGAAGTTAAAAATTTTACTCATCTTAACTAAGATTAAAATACAAAGTTTGAATTCTCATTTACTTTTTTGTTATACAAAAGTTAGGTAATAATATGCTAGAAATAATAAGAGAATGCCATATGATGTTGGTTATGTCAAGACAACTATTGTTTTTCATCGATGACTTTATAGTGTTCCTTCTTACTCTTCAAGAAAATGAGCATAGCTCTTAGCTTCTTCTCTCCTTCATGTTGTGAATATGGCCTTATTTAAATAGTTTTAAGATAATCATTGTGGTAAATTTAATAAAAAAAGAAAAATATTTCATAATGGTAGGAAGTAAGTGTTTATAAAACTCTTTGATTATTTAAGCTTAAAGACTTATATGTAATCTTAGATATATTGGATTTCCCTCATCATGCCACTTGATTTGATAATAAACATACTAAAATTGGACACTATTTTACCCTTAAATTAATTCTATAAAGCTTCTAATTATACTTCAAAGGTTATTAAATTTAAACTCAAATCAAATAACTTTGTGGTCAATAGGATTGCCTCAATAAGATTTTAATTTAAATATAAATTTAATAAAATTAGATTTTAAATAATTCTATATTTAATTATTTTAAACTCTATCACATATATTAATTTGAGATAATGTTTGATTGATTAGATTTTTTGTAAGTTATATATCATTTTCCTTAATTTTGAATACTAAACTTATGTTCTCTAAATCTATTTTAATTTTTTATGAGAAGAACTACTAAATATCCAAAGGCATGACTACCACTAGATATTAATATGAATCTCATTTATGACTCAAATAAATTATTTGTTATAATAATTTCAATCTTTATTAAAGTTGGAATGTTGATGTGCACAAAAATAGATGAAAATTATCCAAATATTTATAGATTTTTATTAAAATTGATTGTAAATTTTATCGAGTTTCAAAAAAAAAAAGGGTGCCTTTATCTTTTAATTATTTCTTCATAATAATAAAATATTATTATTATTTTATTTACTTTTATTTTTAAAATATCTTTAAATTTTATAAAATTCTAAAGGAACCTTTAACCTCCCATACCCAACTTAAGAATATCATCAGAGAGATAGAATTCAATGTTATCTCATTTAATCCTTCCTCTCTGACAAGATACACTCCACTATCCTATATAGAAGATGAATAATCACCCTTTACATGCTTTAGTTTTTCTTCTATTTAAAAGTTTCATGTCATCTTATATAACAAAATGTTTTCTAGCTTTAGTGGTCATTTACTAAGAGCATTATGCCTTTAAGAATTTTGCTCTTCATCATGAGCATAATATTTTTGGATGAACATTGTATACCATTTAAGCCATTTAAGTTTCCCCTCTCACCGGCACCCCTAATGGGATAATAATATTTTTTTGGTGAAAATTTTGTACCTTATGATTATGATGTGATGTACATATGCCATCTTAGGATTTTTTTTTTCTTTTAAAAGTTCTAAATGTACATATAATTTTTTAAAGATTTTATCTTTTTCAACTTTTTGATATGTTTATATTTTATAAGATTTTTTATTTTCAAAATTTTGATATATGTATCTTTTGAGGTATTTAATCTTTGATATTCATTATGTAGTAGTATATATAGTATTTTAGTTTTTTGAGCTTGATATATTATCATCTTTTGAGTCATTTACCTTCTAAGATTTTAATGTACCTATATTTTCTTTAAGATTTTAGCTTTCAAAGGCTTTTAATGTACTTATATTTCATAAGATTTTATTGTCTTTTGATATAGATGTATCTTCAAAGGCTTTAACATTTTGAGATATTTGATATTTTACATCTTTAAGGCTTTTTTTTATAATTTGAGTACTTGGAACTTCTAAGTTTTTTTTCTTTTCAAGATATCATGCTATTCTAAGCTTTCACATTTTGAAAGTTCTAATGATTTAAACTATGTTAATCACTTTTTTTAGTCTTTCTAATGAAGAGCTTACCAATTACTATTTTCCATGAGGCTTTCTAAGATGTGTTTTTTAGGGTTTTGAATGGAGCTCTTAGCTACCACTTGCCTTATAAGTTCTTTTACTAATGAACTTCATATTATTTTCCATTGAGTTGACTTCATGAGCATGTATTTAGGATTATTTTAGAAAATGTAATATTATTTATGATAAAAATATTTTATTATTAATAATCATACTTAATAAAATTAATGTTTATCTTTAAAAACATAAATTAGACTTTTAGTTAGCTTTCTTGATTTTATTTGGTAATTCAAACAATTTTTCCACCATGATTCTTTTGATCTCCTCTATTTCAAGGTTGATAATTTGTGTAATGCTCTGCAAGTAATAAACCTATTGTTTTTTTAGTAACTAGACATTCAATTCTTCTTCCAAATAAAATATTTTTTTATTGAATGTCCTCTGAATGATGAAAATAATAGTATTCAGATTGGTCTCTTGTATTCAAACTTTTAATGGTTTTGTCTCCTTTTTCATTGGGATACTACTATAATACCTTTTGCATATGTTTGTATTTATTATAAGTGTGCTCAAATTATGTTTGATTGACTAATATTCTCATCCACAATAAAGTATGCTTGCAGGGAACAAGGTAGAGTATTTATAAAATCAAGGAGTGCAACGGTCTAGATTGAAGACCTTTAAGAAAAGAATC
The DNA here is from genome assembly GCA_021442155.1 of Cymbidium sinense. Classification (NCBI taxonomy): domain Eukaryota; kingdom Viridiplantae; phylum Streptophyta; class Magnoliopsida; order Asparagales; family Orchidaceae; genus Cymbidium; species Cymbidium sinense. The sequence goes on from CM038215.1 coordinate 206,510,629, forward strand.
TTGTAGTAATTTTGGATAAACTTTGAGTATTGTATAAGCTTTAGAGAAAATCTAAAAAAATATTCATTATGAGTTTCTCCTTCATTTTGATGAATTTTGGAAGGATGGGTGGAGTCCTTAATGATTCTTTGATTAATAATAAATTGTTCAATGAAGAGCATTTCTATAAAATTATTAATGGTTTCAACATAAAGAAAATATAACCAAGTACAAGCTTATCTCTTAAGAGTTAAACGAAACTGATGATTGCATTTAAAGTTTGCTAGATGTGCATTATTATCCTACCGTGGTTGATATACTTACAAGGATTTAAGGTTCTATCATAAAAATTCAATTGCAAACAATTTGAATATTACTAGAATAGAATGCTTGGAAAATTATATAACATAGAGAAAAGATTTATAAAAACTTTGGTGAGGTAAATTGGATCTTTATTGTTAACAAACTCATCTTAGATAGTGTTAAAGTTTATGTCTTATTACATTAGGAGGTGTTGTAAGTAGTGGTAAAAGCATAAGAAGAATGTGTTGAACTAGCATTGTCCTAGAGATCATTAATCATGGTAAAAATTGGTTACCACATGAGTGATTTTGATAAGCTTGAATGCTACATAAATTTTCATGTCAATAACTATACATTTTAATAATTTCATAGAACTTATGATTTAAAATTTAAATTTTAGATATGCATTGATGGAGCAAAATTTAATTATTAATGAAAATCAGGAGAATCATCATGAGTAGATTTAGGTGTAAATGACATGATCTAGGACTAAATTAGTGCTTTACACTTAACTTGATGGTCAATTTAAGATAATGGAAGGTACCACTATGACCTAGGCACTCATTGATGTAGCGCACCATGAAGAAAATCAAATTAAAGGCCCAATTATAAGAGCTAAGATTAAATCCTAAGAAAGAGAACAAATAATCAGCCCAATTACAAGAGCCCAATAAAAGGCTTATATTCTAGAACATCATAAATGGAATTTTGTTTTATTTTAATCTCTTAATTTCTCATCTAGAAGCTTGTATGAGTTGAGACATTAAAATTGAGTGGTTGAAATTCTTCCTTCATGATCACCAATCCCATATATGCCTCAATTTTTCCCTACACTTGTTTCCTCTAAAAGTGTTAGCCTAAAGTCATGTAAGGCCTATAATTATGCAATGAAACGTTCTATAATTTTAATTGTTGAATGGATTATCCCGCACCTCCATACGACAAACACCTTATAATCATTCTACAAGTTATTGACCTAAGCCTAGTTCATAACTCCCCAACCTTCTTTATTATAGAATGAATCCCATTGAATATATACAACTTAAAGTCAAGTTGAAGAATTACTTATGAAGTTTTCATACAAAAAAAGCCTTCAACATTATGTAATTCTAGCTTTATCAACTCTAAGTAAGATAGTATGTGGAAAATGTTTATTGATAATTGGGCAATTAATAATATTATTATGAAGTATAAATTTTCTATCACTTGATCAAATGATATGTTTGATTTAATCTTAGGGGTCAAATTCTTTTCTAAGATGGATTTAAGAAGTGATTATCACTAGATTATAATTTGAATAGAAGACTAATAGATGTTTGGTTTCAAACACCTGATGAACTTTATGATGGTTGGTGATGCTGTATACACACCTTGTGTAACTTACCATTTGATTTTATGACAACAACCTTAAGTGATGAAGACTAACATTTTTCTTGTAGGTTCAATTATCTAAATAAAGCATTATGACTATCATTATAATTTTTAGATTTTATTGATGATAGATATATGCTCAAAATTACCAATGGTTATGAGCATTTCAAGAGAATTATAAAGCTAAACAAAACTTAATAAAAAGGGAAAACTCAAATGCTATTTCTTATAAGTTTGACTAGAATTAGAGTCTAGTTTTGTATATTTGCAATGAAGTTACAAATTAGTTAACTTTAAATTAAATTAAATGTTTATCATATTTTCATAATCATATTAATCATAAATTTGATTTTTTTAATTCAATATGTGCATTTTCATTTTACTAAATCATATCCACATTACTTGATTTACAATTATTTTAATTGCATTATTAATAATTAAAAATTTATTTTGTTCAAAATATGTTTCATAAAATAACAATTTTATTTAATTCAATTTATGCTTCATTTTTTTTATATAATTTTATTTGATTTATTTTGGCTTTGAATTTCTAGTATTTAAAATTTTCTTATTTAATTAAATTAATAAAAATTTACTTTGTTAAATGATATTTAAATTAAATGTAAATTCATGATCAATTATTTTATTGATTTAATAATTTAATTCATTTTTAATACTTTTAGCCATTTAATTTTATATGATTTTTATTTTTTATTAATTGCATGAATAAAATCTCTTACTTTCCTAATATAAATCTCCCTTATTCCCTCCTTATTTTGGCCAAAATTCCCATGATTTTTTAATGTTTTATTTTGTTTAATTCATTAAAATTCTCTTTTAATCAACTTAAATCATTGATATATTTTCCCCAGCCATTTGAAATTATTCTAGCATTAAATATTTCTATAATTAATTCAAGCTAAGGCTAACCACTTAAGCATGCATAATTATTTTTCTTTGAATTTTGAACACTTTCCTAATTATTCTCAAATTTGTAGACACTATTGCCTAATCATGTAATTAACTTTTCTAAGTCTAACCCTAATTATTTCTAACACCTAGTAAAACTATTTTTTCTCCCTCATGTTGAAAAATTTCAGGTTTTAAATTTTGGTGTGTGATTTCATGCTAGATTCTTCTTTAGTGCATCAGGATCTTTTGCAAAGAGAGTTGTGCAAGCATTTGAGATGGTTCATTCCAAGGTTATTTTTAAATTGATTCAAATTTTTAAACCTTGAGTGAGATATTCTTTCTCCTAATTTCTCTCTTTAATGTTTTGTTACAAATGTTTAATTCATCATTTTGATTTAATTGGTGGTCATCGACTTGATTAAAATTTTTTAATTCATAATTTGTCTCTTAACTCAATTAGTTTCAAATTTGAGTTTTCTTTCATCGAAAATAATTTTGTGATCATAAGCAAGTAGTGTCAAGCTTATTTTTCATCATTGTGTTTAGCTTAATTCTCACCATTCAAATATTAGCCTTCAAAATCTCTCTTGATTACCTCAGTGTTCTCATTGTAATTTTATTTGAATAATTCAAATCTTTTTTTTGAGAAAACTATTCAGATATCTTGTAGGAAAACATTTTATTTTTCTGAAATTTCAATTCTTTTACATTAATCATTTGTGTGCTCAAAATTATTTAGCTTTAGATTTATTTGAATGGTTCTTTATCTCAATAATTATTTTGAAACATTAATTTGAGTAGAATAAAATTTTTATTTTGTTGAAATTAATTTTATTTTATTGATATTTTTATTTCGTTGCAAAAACCTATGATTTGCTTAATATTATTTTATCATAGTATTATTTTAAAAGTCTCATCATCCCTTGAGTCATTTGGAGCTTAATTTTGGATTGGAATAAAAGTTTATTTTTGTTAGCAATTAATTTGTTTGTTGGTTGTAATATAAATTACATTGCTTTATCAATATTTATCTTGTAAGAGGTTGATTGCATTTGGATTGACCATTTCATTTCAACAATTATACCTTGCTTGAATAAATCCATAGCTTGCTAAAATTTAATTCTACTTATTAATGTAATTGTTTCCTACTTAAAGAAAAGGTTTTTTTGTGAATTAAATATTTCATACATTGTTTCATTCAAACTATTCATAATTCTCTTTAAATTAAAATTGATATTTGTGGAAATTTAGTTTGTTGTATAATAAAACTTGCTTATTCATTTCAAAATTATTTTGTTGCATTATACTATTATTTGCATTAAGCTAAATAACTTTCAAAGATTATTTTCAAAAAATAATTATGTCATATCATATAAGAACAAGTGAGCCATTTGCTTTGTCAATTTTTTTTGCAAGTTGATATTTTGTAAAGTGATCATTCTATATTGTGTGATCACCATTTCATTTGAGGTAGATTGTCAAATATTTAACTTACCCAATTATAAGAGAGTACAAAGTTTTTGGGGTTGTACTTGCCTTGTTATAGAGAGTACGTGATTGTTGTTGGGGTAGTACTCACCACGTTGCAAGAGAGTATGAAACTATTGTTAGAGTTGTACTCACCTTATTATAGAATAGTACATTTTTAATTAGCTTTTGTAGGTTAGTAGATTCCTAGACAAGTTAGACAGGAGTGGACATAAGCCTATTTAGAGTTTTGGCTGAACCACATAAAAATCATGTGCATGTTGTCTTACTTTATTTTTCTTACTCTATAATTTTTAGCGTAATTGTTGCCCTAATCACTAATATTTTAAAATTAGATAGGATTTTTTGGCCCCATATAAAATAAAAGGCCTTAAAATAAGTTAAGATTTCTAATGACAATCTTCCCTACCATTAGACTATCTAATTTTTCTAAAACATTTGAGTAACATGTGATGCTTTTGAAATTGGAATTTGAGGAATACTAAATAAGAAAGATCATCTTATAGCTTTTTTAGTGAAAAATTAAACGAATTAATCAACAATGTTTAATATATGATGGAGAATATTATATTATTTAATTCTTGAGATACTAGTGACACTACTTTCTACATAGAGAGTTCAATCTTAACTCAAACCATCACGGCCTCAAGTTCATAAACACCCAATGAAAGTAAGTCATGGGCATGCTAAGTCGGTCAAGTTTTATAGGATTATTCTTTTATTCTTAAACATAAGCATGGAATTAAGAATAGACTCGCAGATGCATTATCTAAGGTAACCTTGACCATCTTATATACAGAATTTAAAGTTATGGGATTTGATTAAACTTCAAAATGAATATCTAGTTTACCTTGACTTTCATTTGAAATAATTATATAAACCTCTAAGACTATAAAGAATATTCTCTACGATTAATGGATATCTATATAAAGAAAAACAACTATACATTCCTAAAACCTCACTTAGAGATTTTTTATCTCTGAATTACATTCTGGAGGGATAGCTAAATATTTTAGAAATAAAATAAAATTAATAATTTGATGGAAAATAGATTTTATTAGCTTTCACTTAAAAGAAATGTTCAAAAGATGGTGGCCTAATGCCTAACTTATAAATAAGCTAAAGCAACTAAACAAATCTAGTCAATGTACTACATTACATGTCTCATATAGGCCTTGGAAGATCTATTAATGGATTTGGATTATCCCGTACAGCTTGAGGACATGATAACATCTTTTGTGGTAGTCAATTGCTTATCTAAGATAGTCCATTTTTAACCTTATTATTAAAAAATTAATCATGCTTTCCATATAGCAACACTCTTATGTAAAGAAATTAGACATTTACATGGCTTACCTTCAACTTTTGTTAATGATCATGATGTTCGATTTTTTTTCATATTTTTAGAGAGACTTCATAAAAATTATTTGGCACTAAATTGAAATTCATTTGTCTTTTATTCTAAAACTAATGACCAAAACTGAAGAAGTAAATTAGACTTTGGGAAGATGTCTTATAGGAAATACTCTAAAAAATTAAGACTTATATTTACATATCTTAGAATTTTCCTATAAAGACTTCAACTTTTAAAATATTATATTACATGATCCCTAGACAACTGATTGTTGTAGATCCAATCTCTCATCTTCTGCATTTTCATTTATCAAAAATTTTCAAAGCCTCCATGATAGTATAAGAATCAAATTGTGTTGAGTAAGAACAAATATGCTGCTAAGGCAAACCATAATAGATAAAAAAATAGTTTAAAGAAGATGACTATATTTTAATTCACATCCATCTAAAGTGTTTAAGAAATTACATGCAAGAGCTTATGCCCCATTCAAAGTATTTCAAAAGATTGGATCTAATGCCAATCATCTTGATTTGCCTTCTGATATGCTAATTCCTCCAATTGCTAATATTAAAAATATTATGTTATATAAGGGAGTTAGATAACCTCCACTTGTTCCATCTAACTCTTTGGCAAGAGACATAGTTTCCCATTTATAAAATCCTACATTTTTGGAAGTCATCATTATAGATGTACTCATATATCCAGCAATTAAGCCTCAATTTTTAATTCATTAAAAAAATAAATCACCAAATAATGACGCCAGGTTGACCCATACTAACAAAGTGATCTTGGAGTAGAGTTTAATTGAATATGAGAGAGTTAATGTAGTATATCATGAAGAAAATA